>CAEGAF010079601.1:0-20188 GCA_903067075.1 Micropoecilia bifurca | reverse complement strand
TACTGAATGAAAACTTCCTGTTAGCATGGCGGCTAGCTGATTACTGCTAGTTCTGATTGGCTGTTTCTGACTGAGTGAAGTAATTATGCAGAACAGGGAGGAGATCAATTATTTTTTAGAGATTATCTGTCTCATGTTAGGACAAAGAAATTTTTAATATGTATGTAAAATGTATTTTTTTAGTTAGATGCTGCAGCTTCAAACAGGTTCGGTGTGAGAGTCACTACCAGGTGGAGCAGAACCGGCTCCGACTGTCAAATATTACTAAATATTAAATATTACTACCTGTAGCGGAACAGCGGTTCAACAGCAGAACCAGCGTCTTACATCACAGCTCCAAGACTTAATTAATTTTGCGGGTTATTTGTTTATCTGATCCTCCATGTCTTTTTTACTGCAGTGAGCCTCGATGTAGCCAAACTCCGTCATTGTTTTTATGTCGTATTAGCTTTGTTGTGTTGATGCATTTTGACCTGCTTCAATTTTCCACTGCAACACGCAAACTTTCTCATTCACTCAGTGCGTCATAGTTACACATCACTTAGGATTTGTTGCTGCACATTTGTGCAGAGTGAAGGAAAGGAGACCAGCTGGACATACATGCTGGGAAATGAGATGCAGGTGATCGGTATCGGTAACAGAGCCAATGATCACCAATCATCACCGATTTCATGGAAATCGGCCCGATTATGATCGGTTACCGATCGATCGGCACACCTCTAATTAAAACTTTTCAATTAGCATGTTTTGTTTTGTGTTGTGTTGGGTTTTAGATTAGTTATGAAATAACTCCTCAGTTCTGTCCATTTGGGTTGGCTACAGTCTGTCGTTTCCCAGTAATCTGAAAAGTGCTTCACCAGTGAAGAAAATCTCTTTCCCAGAACATTTTTTCAGCTCCTGGTTCCTGTGAAGAAAAGGTACATTGTGAATGAAAAGTTATTCCTCCCCTCCTGCATAATACTCCTGGCAATCAAAATAAAAGCAGTTTGACAGAAATGCATTTTGAGTTTACAAAATGGGATCAAAGTTTTCAAGATTTATTTATTTGTATTGTAAGGCTGTAATGGTAACACTTTATTTGAAGGGGGGTGAATAAGACCGACATGACACTGTCATAAACATGACATAACACCTGTCATGAACTGTTTAAACTTTAGCTTTAATAACATAAAGTTACCTAATTTTTAAAGTGCAATCAGTAATATAACATATTTATATCAGTAATGATTTATTGGTTAATGTCAAGTTGTCATAACAAAGACATTTTGAATAATGTCAACTTTGTATTAAAAGTGTCATAAGTTACCGAATGATGCTTCATGACAACAGTCATAAATATTCATGAAGGCTTATTCTTGTTCATGACAGGTGTTACTGTATGTCATGTTTATGACTGTGTCATGTCAATCTTATTCACCCCCCTTCGAACAAAGTGTTAGCACAGTAATTTCCCCCTAGCGATGTAGTGGTGCTTGCAACAACAAAGGGGTCATTTCTGAATTTGTCCAGGAGGAAATGTGACGTAATGGTCCATAGTTAGTAAAACAGAGGATGTCCTCAAAAGTCTCTTTGTAGCCTGAGTTATCATTTCCTCTCCAAGTCTCCTCTCCAAGTCTTAACTCTGTGTTACACGCTTATCCTAATTTGACTAATTTGGAATGAGTTGATAGTTCCCACAATAACTAAAGTATATCCAGTGTCCAGCTGCAGAAACATAAAGTTATTCCTGTTCTGACACCTTTCCTGTCCAGAATTCGGATGTGGCAGAGCTGCAGCGGGCTCAGCTTCGAGACGACATCAGAGAGTATAAAGTTCGGGAAGCTCGACTTCTCCAGGACTACACTGAGCTGGAGGAGGAGAACATCTCCCTGCAGAAACAGGTGTCTGTTCTGCGGCAGAACCAGGTGAGACGAGCAAAGTGCCAAAAATGGACGATGGTCATGAATTTCTTGTACATAAATCTGATTCTTTTGCTGTGTTACGACTAAGACAGTGACACACATGGGCTACTATAGAGATAAAGCAGATGCTTTTAGTCTTATGTTGTTAAATAAACTGGTTTCATCAAATGTTCGGAGGTATAATTTATGATACAAGAAATATGTGCATTGTTAGACAAATTTGTTAGTAAAGAGGTTTAAAATTTTTGAGACCTTTTTAACTTGAGTTCAGTGAAGGAAACAAATTCTGCATTAAGAGAAAACAGTTTTAGCTGAACCACATATTGTACGTTTCTTGGTATCTCTAAACGCCGTGCCTGGCAACAAACCCACATTTTTGCCAGGCCGTCTCAGTCCCTAAACATAAATCCTATTGAAACCCTGAGGAGTGAGCTGAAGAGAGGAGAGCATAAACAAACGACCTGGAGGGTTTTACAGAACACAATTATCACAATTATTTTTTTCATTGAATTTATTTCCCCCACTAGATAAATGTGGAGAAATGAGCATGTAGTGGCTCTGTTCTCAACATGAAAAAACGTTGATACACAACCTTTTAAATGATAATTTGACGTTTTAAAAGAAGACCTGCTTTCTGAGGGGAGATTACCGAGGGGAATCCCAAACAGCTGAAACGCTAAGCATGGCGGCAGGGCTAGCAAAGCATGGCGGCCGCCATGCTTATAATACACTGGGGGAAACCCTGGTTGTTTCTCCTGCATTCCTCCTCTAAAAGTATTTAATGTGCCTGTTGTTGTTTTTGGAATCTTCTGAAGTTCCTTTTGCCTATCAGCACAATTACAGAAAACCCCACTCAGCAAAGTGAAATTATTGCTTTATGTATAATCTGACAATGTGTACAGGTGGAGTTCGAAGGTCTTAAGCATGAGATCCGCCGGCTGGAGGAGGATTCCCAGTGTGTCCAAAGCCAGCTGGAGGATGCGATGCGTCTGAGAGAAATCGCAGAGCGGCAGCTCACAGAAGCCTTAGAGACGATCAAAACGGAGCGCGAGCAGAAGGCCACGCTGCGCAAAGAGCTCTCCCACTACATGACCATTGGGGGGTCCGTGTACAGCAGCTCTTTCAACATCTCCATCGATAACCCAAAACTCCATGAGGATCCCTCCACCATCCACGAGCCTGACAACGACGATCTGATCAGAGGCTTCGAGAACGGCCTGGTGAAGATGGGCGACAGCGACGAGGACAACAGAACGCTGGTGACCAAGAGAGGAGAGGCCTTCAAGCCGGCTCCTAGCCTGGTGGACGATCTGCTGAGTGAGCTCAACATCTCTGAGATACAGAAGCTGAAGCAACAGCTTACTCAGGTATTGGATGCTGAGATGCACTTTGAATGTAATTGTTTTATTTTCTCTGAAAGCAGTGTGTTAGATGAGCCATGTTTTTTGGCTTATTTAATCAAAAGTAAATTTTGTTTGGACTAGTCTGTTGAGCGTTCCTAACAACATGGTGGTTTGATGGTGTGAACGAAGCCAGGACTTTACTTGACCATTAATTTTAAGACGTTATGAAAATGAAATCTAATTATATAGAGTTTCAGTGTGTCACTCTTTCAACACTCCAGAATTATCACTTCTAAACTTATCAAATTAAATTTATTGCTGCACTGATCTGTGGTTGTAGCTTTGCCTCAACGATGGGCAACAGAACAGTTCGATAACACGTTGAGAAACTAAAAAGTCTCAACAACAATGATTGAAAAAGATCTTGACTGAATGAAGTTTGAGTTATGACACTGAGCAGATTCTAACCAGTGGTTAGTAACACAAACTTTCTCATGTAGGATTGAATAGATATTCATTTAGAGAAATGGCAACCCCCGTCATTTGAGAGGTTTATTTTGTTTGTGCGTCAGGTTGAGCGGGAGAAGATGGCCCTGATGAACTCGCTGCAGGAGAGCCAGAAGCAGCTGGAGCAGGCCTACGGCACGGTGTCCGAGCAGAAGGAGACGGTCAACAGGCTGACTGAGAACCTGAGCGCCATGCGGAAACTCCAGGCCAGCAAGGAGCGCCAGTCTGCCCTCGACACCGAGAAGGACAGGGACAGCCACGACGACGGAGATTATTACGAGCTGGACATCAACGGGCCGGAGATCCTGCAGTGCAAGTACACCGTGGCCGTTTCCGAAGCCGGAGAACTGAGGCAGGAGCTGAAGACGCTGAGGGCTCAGTACGAGGAGTGTCGAACCAAGTACGAGGACGAGCGCGCGCGGTCGGAGAGCGACGTCCAGGACCTCAGGTCAAAGCTGTTCTCTTTGGAGAGGATCAACCAAGCGGACAAAGCGGAGGTGTCCCGCCTGGAGAAGGAGCTCCGTCTGGCCACGGCGGCTGCGGGAGAATCCCTCGGAAGCCTCAACGTCGCCCAGGATGAGCTCATAGCTTTCAGCGAAGAGCTGGCCAATCTCTACAACCACGTGTGCATGTGCAACAACGAGACTCCCAACCGGGTCATGCTGGACTACTACAAAGATGGCAAAGCCTCGGTGAGACGAGGGCAGGAAGGGAAGGAGCAGCAGACTGTCCTTCTCACCAGCGGGCTGATGGGTGAGAACGACAATGGAAAGTCCGAGCCGTGCAGCATTGTGGTGACTGCTGCAGCTCCGGAGCATCGCCCCGAACCCATGAACATCTACAACCTGGTAGCCATCATCAGGGACCAGATCCGCCACCTGCAGCAGGCGGTGGACCGGACCACAGAGCTGTCCCGTCAGAGGCTCGCCAACCTGGAGCTGAGCGCCGTGGCAGACAAAGACAAAGAGGCCTGCATGGAGGAGATTCTCAAACTCAAGTCGCTTCTCAGCACCAAAAGGGAGCAAATTGCCACCCTGAGAGCTGTGCTGAAGGCCAACAAACAGGTCAGAGGAGGATTTGACATTTGCCATCTGTCTCATATGTATCGTCTGTCACAGTTTTTCAGAATCGCGAGTAATTAATGTAAATGTAAAACGTCCATTTAGACGGCAGAAGTCGCCCTGGCCAACCTCAAGAGCAAATACGACAGTGAGAAGGCCATGGTTACCGAGACGATGATGAAGCTCCGCAATGAACTCAAGGCTCTAAAGGAGGACGCAGCTACCTTCTCCTCTCTTCGGGCCATGTTTGCTACAAGGTAAATGTGACTCTGAGCAACACGAAGACAGTCGTATAAGGTCCTTATAACTTCTTAGCAGAATAGAGAATAAACATATTAAAACAAACTGGACAAACGATTTCTTTTGATCATACCGTACCTCAGACAGACGGTAATATAATTGAAAAGATGATTAGTTAATACGTCTCTAATTTATTGCAAATGTGAAACTCTGATATTGATTTATTACACTCAGTAGTTTGTCAAAAGAAAGTAGTTGAACAAAAGAAAGACTGTCGCTTTTTTAGATTAAGGCAAATTTAGCTTTCTATTTGGAGTGTGAGAGGCACCAGAATGATCAAAATTCATTCTCTATAGTTTCCTTTTTATAAATTAATAAGCTTTTAGACATTTTAATTTATTAAGTAACTTTCCCTATTCAAACCAAACATGAAGGAAAATCATGAAACTTGCCAGCAGCACACATACATATTGTCAGCATTTAAATTTTAAAAGCAGCTCCAGATGACATAGTAGTTCTTATTTAGCACCGCTGCATTTTCTGATGTTGCTTTTTTTTTTAAAACGACTAAAGAAAATCTGAATCTCAGAGCTTTTCCTTTATAATAATTTTGTCTTTCTATCTGTAAAGACACAAAGCATTGTGGGAGCAGTCTGATGTAATACTGACTCAGCTTGCAGGAAATCCTTCCCTCCATCTGGAAAAGTTGACTTGGGAATAAAATAACAACTTCAGCCACATTCCTCCCCCTAGTGGCAGAAATGTGCATCCATGCCATCTTTCTTTTTCCCCTCTCCTACGTCGTTCTAAACCTCTTCTTCGTCTTCTTCTTCCCTCTCAGATGCGATGAGTACGTGACCCAGCTGGATGACATGCAGAGGCAGCTGGCTGCAGCCGAGGACGAGAAGAAGACGCTGAACTCACTGTTGCGGATGGCTATTCAGCAGAAACTGGCTTTAACTCAGCGCCTCGAGGACCTGGAGTTCGACCATGAGCAGGCACGCCGCAACAGTGCCACAGCAGCGGGAGGAAAGGGCAAAGCAAAGGGCAAGGGAGCTTCCTCCGGCCACCATGTAAGTCAGATGGTAAACTGCAGGTCTCACAGCAAATGAGATGCTTTTTGCATTTCCAGAGCTTAAGATGTTATTTCTTCTGCTTGGCCATCTTTGTTGGAGCTAAAACTCCGAACACCAGGTTCCTGATTTTTTTCTGCAATTATTAATCATCTGTTGGGTTTGAATATTTGTCTCTTTACTAGGAGAATATACAGCATCTACTTACTGGGTGAAGGAACAACAGTTGTTTTTAAATGTGAATTTATATAGTTTATAATACTTGAAATAACTTGGAAATAAGCACAATGTTAATTTTCTGACTGTCATTTAGTCCTGAATCTATTTCAGATGATCTCTAAAATATAATCCTTAAGAAATGTAGGCTGGAATTGAAGAGGATGGTCAAACCATTGTTGAACTCATGTACAGTATTTAAAGAGGGTTAAAAATGAAATGAAGCTGAAAGTAAGAGCTAAAGTACAGTGGGATCAAGTGAGAGTAAAACACAAAACTAAAAATCACTGAAATATGTACTGTAATATAACTAGCAATTTTAGGTGCTTTTCAATTACAGATGGTTTACATCGCAGACTGCGTTTAGGATGTTATATCAACAGCTGAAATGATTAATATGGATAACATTGCTGTGTTTTTTCACAGTAAGTAGATTATGACCATACATTTCTAAAATATTGCCATTATTATCTCACCAAGCATGTTCTGTAACAAATTTGTGCTCTAAAAAGAAAAAAGATAAAGTAGAGCAACTTTCCAGTAATGCATTCAATCCTCAGTATTAAATGAAAGCCTTGTAATTGCACAGAAGTTATTAGTTACTCTACAAAATGCAGTGATTATTTTCCTAAATCTTCTTGTAATTCTTGTTTTGTGATCAAATCAGTTATTTATTTCCTCGTGTTCCTGTTTGTTTGCCTCAGATATCTCCAGCAGTGTCCATTTTATTCTTAAGCTTCAGACATCAGTAGAAGCTGGAATGCTGATCATTTTCTCTCTTCCATTGCAGTAAACCCGTCAAGACAAGTGACCTTAAAAAAAAGAAAGAAAAAGTCTGTCGGTGTGACTGTTGACGAACTCAACCACCAGTATTTGCCAAGAACATCATAGCCGAGTGCCGTAACACTTAATGTAGTTTTTGTCACAATGTGAGGGAGGAAAGCGACCCGACAAACCGGCGTCCCGTTGGATTTCATCAGTCTTCCAAGTAAATGCACCACTGATTGCTGAACCAGAGGAAGGGCAGATATCGATTCCTCGCCGATTACGTTTGTCTGTTACCACAACTGAGCACTTTGTCTTACTTATTCCTCCTAACAGATTCCTTCTTTAAATTATGCTTGTGTTATTCAGTATTTTTAACTGAGATGTATGCTTTCCCGCCTGCTCCCTGGTCAAACATTGAGCTCTCTGAATATGTTGTAACCTAATTTATTTTTAGAATAAAAGTAGGAGATTGTTAGTTTTTAAAAACAAAACTATTTGTCCTATTGGGTGAAATTTGAGCGAGAGAGACGAAGGAGTTTCACAAGCTCTGTTTTCTTTCGCTTTGATCTGGTTGTTTTGAAAAAATCAAAGCCAGTAATGGAGCAACCAATGTGCTGACCAGGTTTGCGTTTTCAGGAAATAAAGTTACATATTGTTATAACCCTAGTGGAGAGCAGATTTGGTTTTCTAATCAGCTTGGCAAAAATGTGGCAAAAATTCAGCTGTGCCAATTTTTTGCCAGTCCATGAGTAAACTTGTAATGACTGAGGAACAGTATTTTAATGCAAATTTATTTAAAGCTGTATAAGTTAATAAAACATACTAGTATTCATTCAGATTTTATTCACGAAGAGGTTTTTAAGTACTTTTTTTAATACATCTTTTTGTATTTGCATTTTGGTCAGACGGTATCAAGTGCAGTGCCAATGTGTGTTTTGTGTGTACAAGTGCAATTTGCAATCCTGGCTGAATTAAAAAAAAAGTGTTTGTGCTTTTTAAAAGTATTAATTTGTACATGTTTTATTATGACTGCAATTGTATTTATTTGTGTCTGTTCAGATAACAGGATCTGTGGTTCTCTTGGTAAATGAGGGAGTTCAGATTTAGCTGCCTGGTTACAAAGTAATGATGGATGAGCTCTTGTTTGAAACAAAAATGTACTAGCAAAGTTTGTTTGTTGGCTTCTGTTACTACCTCCAGTTATAGCTGGTGAAAAAATAAACCTGACTTTCACAGCTCTGAGGAGTTTTGTGTTTATTTGAGTTACTGGACTCTCCAGTCTTTAGTACTGAACATTTTCTACTACTTTTAACGTTTATTTCCTAAAATGCGGATACACAGCCAAGCCAAAGTATTCAAGTTTAATCATCCGTTTTCCTTTTGTTAAACCAAAAATGTTTTTTATTAATGCTTTATTTTATAAACCAACAAAAAGTTCACACAATTGTCAAGAGGAAGAAAAAATATTTAGTTTTCCTCAAAAAGAAATTTGATGTGTGTTATGTAAATTTGCATTTGCATTCTTATGCTGTCCCTGGGTGTAATTTCAGCAAATGTATGTTTTTCATGAAAGCTACCTTGTATTTAGTTGTCAAAAGAAATGGAAAATTCTTTATCATTTTCTCTTTATGATTTTGTACCGCTTTGTGTTGGTATACTGCTTTCAATACAAGTAAAATGTATTCACAGTTCTTTGTAATATGACAAAATGTGAAGTTCAAACACCATGAAATCCTTCTCAAGGACTTTTATGCCAAAGGTGAGACATGGTAGTGGCAGTATTAGGTTGTTGGATCCCTTTTGTTTTGGCAGAGAAACTGTAGAGAACCAAATTAAGGGACCAAATCAAGAAAAGAAAAACAAAACATTGACAGGATGGTTTGGATCAAGGTAAGTTCTAATGGTCTAAATCCAGTTTAGAGTCCATGGATAAACTTTGAAAATTACTGCTCTCACACATACTTTCCATCCAATCTTACAATATTTTTGAATGAAAGAATGAACAATCCTAGAAAAGCTGATACAGCTCTTGTCAAAAGGATGCAAAAATGTACATTGCAATAAAAAAACAAGCAAACATGCATTGTCTTCTTCCACTTGGCAATAATTGTCTGTTTTGCCCAATCATGAAATCATTAAAATCTAGAGGCCTTATGAATTTAAAGACCTCTTGTTCATATCAACAAGTGCTAAGTACCAATCAGCATATAAATAAAAGTTGTATTTCAAAGGACTGTTTGCACGTCTTTCATTGGTTTGCTTTAAAAGTCCTACTGATAGAATTAGATAATGAAACAGTAAAAATATTTACGTACAAATATTTACCGAATAGCCATTCCAAGATTAAGGAAAGTCAAGAACTGCTAAAATAAAATGTATTTAAAATTTACTGACAATTATGATCAGGTTTTTCTAAAAGCAAATGAACATCCGCTTCATTTGGAAACTAAATGCCTACAGTAAGGTACAGAACTGTTTACCCCCCTCTGGCTGTTGTGCTGAAAATGGTCTCCCTTTTTTGGAGAACGTTGACGTTCAGTCCAGCTTTGGCGACGTGATGACGTCAGAGGGTGTTTCCAAACAGAGGACAGAGAGGGGACTCATTCTACAATGGGAGGTTTGTGCCTTTCTTTGACTAAATAAAACGCAATAAAAGTTTGTTTTACCACGAATCTTCCCCTCTGCAATGTTATACCCTGTCCGTCACGTCCGTATGGCGGCCATTACCGCACCAGTGCCGTCGTGGTGTTTTGTCTCGCTTGGTCAAAGACGGTGAAATGTCAATGTTTTAGTTTCTGAAAAGTTCTCAAAATCCCCATTTGACAGAAGTGGAGCCCTAGTCTGAACTTTTTATTAATAAAGGTTTAACTCTGCAGGTTTTCAGATGCCCCACGAAACTTTAACGCGCTACAAAAACGCTTTCGAAAATGGTCAAACGTATTCTCTTTTAGCTTTTTTTTTAATTTATTTCATTGAAAGCTAGTTTATTATCTGAAAGATGATTTTATTTTTCTCTGCTACTGACAGATAGTTTTCGCGAGCAGCTGTTAGAGGACACTGTCTTCCTCAGAGCTGAGCAGAGGCTGGACACAGAGCTGGTGGACAAACTCATCCTGCAGCTCAACAGAATCTACCCGCAGATCCTCACCGACAAGGAGGCGACGAGAGTAAGTCCCACTGATCCGTCCACTGTCTTCATCACACCCGGACACCAGGCTGTTTGGACCACGACCCAAAATGTACACAAAATCCTTAAAATAATTGGTTAGTATTACATTGGGTGACCCCAAAATGTCTCACTTCTGTCCCAGTGAGCATTGATGGTTTATTTTGACTTCTCCATCCTGATCACTATGCCTGGTGACAATAAAGTTGTTTACATTTTTTCTTTTAAATTTTGCTCTGACTGTAGTTATGGGCATAATAAGACCTTTAGCTACATGAACGCAGGCATTTCATGTTCTGACTCACCTGATGGCATGTTGTCCTTTTCCATTCTGAAGAGGAGGGAGTAAAGACATGTCTGTCTGTGCCTTGTCTAATATATACCTCTGTAAAACTGGTAATTAGTGACTATTTTAAGACTTTCTGCAGATATTTAAAACATTTGTATGCGTGACATGAGAGCCCACAAACTACAGTTTGATTATGACTCAGAAAAAGTATGTCCATTTGTTTGTCAGTTCAGAAAATTGGACGTACCAACGAGCGTCCGCCTGGGTGAACTCCTGACACATCTGCAGGGGAAAGGTGATGAAGCCTGCAGGGAGTTTTACAGAGCGCTGCACCTCCATGTGGAGGAGGTCTACTACAGCTTGCCAACACGGCTACGCCTCAGAGGTCTGTCAAAACAGCTTCATCCTGGTCATATGTCCGTTAGTTGTTTAGATGTTTCAATAATATTTCTGGAGACATTTTAATATTTTGCTTCATCCAAATCCCAGATTCTTTGAATCCACTCACAAGTCCACAGATCCACTCACAGAGAGAGGTTCTAAACGACAGAGGTAATGTGACACCTGTGCAGGTTTTCTCTCTGCGTTTGGGTCGTTAGCATTTTCAGTTTGCGTAAGCATCGCTAGAAGACACAAGGATTCCACTTTACAAGCATTTGCTGCAGCTGCATAACCTCATATTTCACCACGCAAATTATTTCTTTCCTTTTGTCTTTATGCCTCATGACGTTATGAAGACCTAGTGTTCCACATACTGATGGCTTTCAGCCTTTTTTTATTTTCTGAAGAAGAATTTAATGTCTAAAGTTTATGTTTCTGAAATGGTTATTTTATAGACTGATAAATCATTTTTTTATATTTCTATAATGTTTTGTTACATTACAATTTGCCTTTGTTTTAAGATGTCAAGAAACGTCAGAGTGAAATAACTCTTAATAATGTAATAAGTGTATTATTTATATAGTATGTTATCTATCATGGAACAAACCTGACCAAATGCTGACCTCTGTGTTCCTATTTGCAGGTCCTCTCTTTTTCCTAGGCTGTTTCGGCTTTGCTGTGGGAATAGCTTTTCTCTATTACTATGGCGGTAATTTTATTTTCAGTTAAATTGTTTAATATGACCAGTTATGAAATATATCTAAGTGAACTGGTTTGATGTTAAGAAAGTGCCTTTTTCTGCTTGTAGAAGCTAAAGTGTCGGGAGGCAGCCGGGCCCTTGGGATGGCCGCCCTCGGTCTGAAGAGAAAAGCACAGGAGGTTCTTATATGGTACACTGAAGAGGGCATAATGAAGTAATGAGGGTCATCTCCATATTTGGTGCATCAGAATGTCTGACACTACAAAAAAAACCCTTTTTTTCCTGATTTTGTACACATTATGAACTATGCAAAGTACGTATTATTTTTGCTACTGATCTGAATGACAAGGGGAGACACATTTGGCACTTAGGTCACACTTTATATATTGCTAAGTGGTTTAGGGCAGAATACACTTGAGGGTAATACTGTGCAATAAAATAATGTACATTATTTTTATACATAAATTTACCTAATTTTATGCTAATTAAAAACAATCAAGGGATGATGAGTTCTTAAATAAAAGTACCAACCTCTGCATTTTTTTGTTGGTGTTTGAGTTGATGAAATGTTAGGTTTTTGGTTTTAGTCTGTACTCAGTATGTTTCTGTATGTAATTTACTTGAGGCCACATTTTAATATGTTTTGGAACAACCACAAATTTTAATATATTTTATTAGAATTCTGTATGACAGACCAAAACAATATAGTTTATAATTATATTTATAATAAATTTCAACTTTTTTATACCAATAAAACCTAATCTTTGTCAGCTTTGCACAAATAGACATTGAAATATTTTTCTAATTTTTCTTTGCCAAGTTGCTCAAGTTGTGTGAGATGGGATAGAAGTTTAAGACATGCTATAAATTGTCAAGTGTATCTTTATGTGTCTGCTACAAGATGAACCTCTGATCAGTTTCTTTTGCAGCCCTTGGAAAGTTTTCATTCTCAATCTCACAGACTTTTGTTCCATCTATCATCAACTCTACCCAGCTTTCATGTTTCTGCTGAAGACAAGTATCCACACTGTGCATGATGATTCTCCTACCACCGTCTTGGTTGTGACATTTTGCATGTTGGCCATAAAACGTTTGTCTTTTTTTGTAGGTTTGAATTGCAACAAACATTTTATGCATGTTGATTTACAGCTGTATTCATAGAAATTAAATTACACACAGGTGGAAAAGAAAAAAAAATCTGTGATTGTAGCATGAAAAAGATTTGGAATAGTTCAAGTAGTATGGATGTTTTTGCCAGGCACCATATGTAAGAAATGCTAAAATTGGCGTAACTACATAAAGCCAAGTAAAAACAGATGGTCACAAACCTGTTTCCGTACCGCGATCACCATCTTGTGGACATGAAGAAAACTACATTATTAAACTTGCATTGAAATTCATGGGTCTCTAAAAATGGTTTATCATATTCAAGCAAACAAAAGTTAAAGCATGAAAATCTAAACACCTTCAGATATTGATAGAAGTATTTACTAGACTAATAATGTGGTAAAAGCGTGAATAGTTATCACGTGATACTCTCCGCCAATAATATCGCGCTTTCCAACGCAGTGCATTACGGGTATAGTTGTTACTAGGAAAAAGAGTAAAAACAACCCAAAAAACAAATAAAATCATGACATTTGTTGTTAGTTATCTTGATTCTGACTTGATTTTTCTGTAAAATAATAGAATTTTGTAGTTTTCTGATTTCGGTAAGTAGAACCGTAAGTGAAACTGAAAGTGAAGGTCTGTGTATATATACTGGTGAAAAACCCGTGATTTAGCGTGTTGTATGAAAGGAGAGAAGGTTAGCACTCCCCTTGACAAGGATGGAATTGGCCCTTGTGGCCAGCAACACATATACGGTTAAGGCATTGCCACCTACTTCGTGGCATCTCTAACCAAGTTTTTTTTTCATTTGTTGTCGGATAGTATTTTCTCTGCTAATTTTAAACATCTACATTCAAAAGGGTAGAACCATGTTTCCTGTATAAAATGTGTAACTGTAGGAAGGACGTGGCCTCTTCTGATTTCCATTGACTTTGTTTCCTCTAGACAGAGCGGAAATGTTTAACTGTTCCTGTTGGCCCGCTGTGATAAAGTTCTCAAGGGAAACTGCAGTAGTTTATAATGAAGCTCCAACCCCTTCCTGTATTATTTAAGCTTGTGAATTACTGCTATTGATGTACTATTTTCCTAACCTATGGCTATTTATGGTCTTGTGGGGTTTTTTGTGAACCAGGTCAAACTCCAAAACATTAAGGATGTAAAAATGAATTAAAATAATTTACATGGTTTGTTTCTTTTTGTTGTTTTTCTTTTTTAAGAAACTAAAGCCACTGAGCGGGGCTTTGAAAACTAATGTTCAAGAGTGGCCTCAATTTTGACATATTTAAAAAAAATAATTTTTAAGCAAAATGCTAAACTTATACCTTCACTGTCTTCTTTTGTCAAGATGTGTCTACTGGAGAAATGCCTTACTTTTGCAAGTTCTGTCATTTGTACAAGCTCTGATTCGTTTTGTAAATAAAACAATGGAGAGAAAATATATCTTTTCTAGTTTTATTTAAAAAATATAGTACATAAACAGTCACAATGCATAGACGTATTTAAAGCTGTAAAATATTCAATTTTTTTGTTTGTTTAAAAAAAGTAAATAAAAAATGTATTCAAAGTAATTGCATAATGAAGTAAATAAACTCACATGATTATTTTTTGCACAGGGACCCAATTGGTAAGTATAGGATCTTGAGATTCTCTTCAAAAACTAAATAACAAATACATAACTGTATGTCTGCAATACCCGTTAAAAGAGATAAAAAGAGTACTTAAAAACAAATAAAAGGCAGTACATTGTAAAACAACCAGTTTTCAAGCTCACAGGCCTCTTCCTCTTTCAGTGTCTAACCTTTTGTGGTTAGACACTGAAAAGTTTTGGAAGCACTGATGTAATGTATGGAAGACAATCAAAATTATTCAAAAAGCACACAGAGACCACATTATTATTAAAAACTTCTAACAGTAAACAACACATCTCTCCCTCAGTAAAGCTATGGTTCTGCATTAAGTCTTCTGGGCTCATGAATAATTTTACTTTAACTTTGCTGAGGTCATACAGTCCGTCAATAATAAGCAGCAGTCATGCATACATACAACAGATGTGAAAAATATTTTAACATGACAGGAAATGGTCACAATGATTGTGTCTTATACAGTCATTTGCTCTTGGTATTATTCATTATTTTGCACCAGTAACTGATGAGAAAATAAGAACTAACCACTTATTTTTGTTCAAAATACACAGACAATAGCAGCCAATTATGCAAAATGGCCATTTAACGTGTAAATAATAATAAAAACTCATAATGTCTTTATGAGCAAGGAGCACGTCAAGAAGGCGGCAAGTTGGGCTGCTGGACGCCGAAGGCTGTGATGAAGACATTGACCACCACTATGACAAAGATGAAGGCCGTGACACAACTTTCCAAGATGTCCAGCTTGTTATGCATTCTTTCATCGTTCAGATTCCACTTAACTGAAAAAAAAGAAAAGACAAACATAATATTTTGCTTATACTGAGCTGGAGAAACCGCATTTTCCCACTAGGGGGCAGCACCCAGTGACAGGCAGTTTCCTTTCATACCTTTGAAGTAATCATTTATGAATGATTTGATAAATATTAACACCATCTGACAGGCCTGCCAATGGGGAATATCTATCTGACTCCTCCAGAGGGCGATAACATGCCTCATTAGTCTGGGAATCCAACATGTGGATCCGTTTTAAGCAGAGGGTGACCCTGTGTTTCCACTTCCCTTTTGCTGCTCCAGCTCTCCTGTGACTACATGCAGCCAATAGTAAACAGAACTTTTTCAAATTGGAACCAACTCACAGTAGAGGCAACCACTTCCTGTAAGGTTTCTATAAACACTTCCTCTCCCCCAACATACATGTATATTTTTTTCTGTTAGGATAAGATAAGGAAAGAGCAGCATAGGAGGCTGGGGTGGATTCACAACCGTCCAGAGTCGCTAAAACTTTCCACTTCTGGTTCTACTGCTTGGTCAAGCCAAAACATTCACATTTTAAAGCAAGGAAATCTTTGTCAATTAATTGACACAAGTAATAGGTTCAAAAGTAAGACCAGTGATGACATTAGCTAAATAAATCCAGCTCTGTTTCAAAACCGTGTTGTGATAGCCTTACTAATTAACCAGCTAATATCAACCTGTTTCCTCTGATTCATACTCTAAAGAATAAAAGAGCTAATAGGTAAATTATGTATTAAGTTCTTGAAATCATCTGCCAAATTTCAGCAGGTGTCTCTTCTGTATTTTTTTTTGCATTACTTTATGTATTACAGTCAGAAATAAAAAAGATAGCTTTTTTAATTTAACTGCCGTAGCAATTAATGAATTACATTTCAGGATTGACCAACATTTAGAATTAAGAATAATTTTTCAAACATGATAGTAGTAGTCTGATGGTTTGGGGCTGATTCGCTTCTTTCGAACCTTGAAAATTTGCTGTAATTGATAGAAACATGAATCCTGTTCTATTAGAAAATCCTAAAGGTCAGTGTCGGGTCTTCAGTTTGTGAAATGAGCTCTAGCAGACTTGGGTTGTAGAGCATGATGGTGCTCCAAATGTCACCCTCTGAATTACTTAAACAAAACACCATGAATTGTTGGAGTGACCTAGTTAAAATTCAGACCTGGGTTCAATTGAGATGCCGTGACTTTAAGCAATCCGTCCTCGGAAAACTGTCTTTTTAGCTTTAACCGAGCTAACTTTGTCTGACATTAAAATGTTTGTTGAAAGGAAAAGCAAGAAATTTATAGCGGCACATGAATTTTCAGAGCCATGTATGTCAACATTAACTGCCTTCCTATAAATATCTCCAATTGATAAAGAGAAATACAACTGACAACTTGATTAAATGGAAACGAGGCAGCAAAAATCCCCAGCTTACCTATAAAGATGAGCATGACTCCCACCACTACCTGTAAGATGAGAGAGATGCTGAGGAGAGTGATGAGGGGGACGTAGAAGCTGAAGCCCGGTCCGTGCTCCAGAACGGCCTTGAGCTGCGAGGCGTTAGCCATCAGCAGAGCCATGTCCAGCATGCTCTCTGCTGCGCTCTTCTTGTTGGCGTAATGGTTCATGTTCAGGGGTCCGCGCCGCCGCATGGTGCCGTTTTCCCCAGGAGAGACCTGAAAACGAGCGCAAATCCTGACATCAGATTTAGGATTTCATAATTCTTTTTCCGTTATTAACACATGATTTTCAACATGAATACAAGATGATTCGGTATCTGTGCAGATTTCAGTTCAACCTTGCTCTAGACGAGCCCTTAATAAATGTCGGACTTCACCCTCAATGCGTTGCCAAGGTTTCACTTTTACTCCTACTTGTGTGAAATCAATCCTTCAAAATTACTTCATCTGGGAATAATTATGACATCACACTAGAAATGTATTTTAATCTAAAACTTACTGATCTTCTTTTTCGCTAGAAAACATAAGTGGCCATAGGAAGAAGTGTGTGTGTGGTGTGTGTGTGTGAGCAAAACGTTAGTCAATTTCTCACAGCATACAGAGACGTAGGTTGTTTTTATGAAGAGCCTCCTGATAAACAGTACTTGTAGATGCAAACATCTGATAGTCATTGCAGTAAATCATCAAGACTTTAAGTAAGTATTTTTTGTAAAATAAATCAAATTATTTAGGGAGAAAAGAAAAAAGAATAAGGTTGATGAGTGTAGTTGTAAAAACAAAACAAATCAGAATGGAACACTTCCTTAAGTTTTGTTTGCAGTGGAAAAACTTAACAGAAGTGAAACTTCTCTTTTTGCTGAAAAGCAGCAATTAGGAGGTCATTTACATGCCTCAGTAACAGGTCAAACAGAGCGATGGGAGGTCACTGAGGAGGTCATAGACGCACTTTATTTGAAAGGCTTGATGCCTCAGATACGGATGAATCAAACGTATCAAACACGTTACAAACACCCCTGATATCATGCTGTATTTCAGTAGAGTCAGTTCAGTTTTTATTTTGGGTGGAGCAACATTTAGTTGCCCAACACTGTCCTCGTTGCACCCAGAGTGGCAACCTCAGCCCGTGAACCTCTGAGGTTCACATCTATTCCTCTTTCTGCAGATGCACCAACAAGGTCAGGTCACAGAAGAAGAAAAAAAGATGCTTCTGTGGTAAACCGCCACAGGGTGTCGTCATGACGGCCACAACCTGCCACAGCCTGCCACAGTACGCATGCAGGCTTTTCCACTGTCAAGCATAATGTTCTTATTAATACTTTTGAGATTCTGATAGGCTTCTTTAGCCTAAATATTCTAAACAGCAGTAGTCAATCAGGATTTCAACTTCCAGCCTGCAGACTAACCGTTACAGACTTCTGATTCGGTCGCAGAGTACAAACATTCGTTAAGTAAACACTGGCAGTGTGGCTGTGCAATGTCCTTTCAACCATAATGTTATTATTGTACTGGAGGGACGCCTTGTGCGTTTCAGGACCCACAGTGAGAGGCCAAACCTGACAGTAGAGAACGGAGGCAATTGATAATTGCTGTTCATATCTAGGCTGACTTTTGTATTGATGTACATTTTTTGAGTTCTCAGTTCTTTATCTTCATTTTTGAAACATAAAATAATGAAGCTGACTATGACTTTGTGGTAGATATATATATCTTCAGTGGTCAGGCTTTAAATGTGGAACCTGAAAAAGAAAGTAGAAGTGGAAAGCAAAAGTAAAGGAAGAAAGAAACAAAGGAAGAAAAACAGATAGACAGAAAGAAAGAAGAAGTTAGGAAAGGGACAAATAAGAAGAACAAAATAAACGTTGAAACAATAAGATGTGGAATAAAGGTTGAAAATACAAAAAATAACTTTCCAAGAAAGGAAAATACAATTCCAGACTTTTCCAAACAGTGAGAGAACACTATGAACATTATTACCAAAAATATCTGTCATAAATATTAAGATGATACAGAAAACTTCAGCGGTTAGGCGGTAATAATGTGTGTACGCTACATGCTTGCTGTGATTCTGGCTCCAGTCTAGAAATAGAAATGTAGGAGAAAATTCTTATTTAAACCTGTTTTCATCCTGCTATAGAAATTATTAACGAAAGGGTAGAGAAACTGTTAAGAAATGACAAAGATCGATCTTTGTCTTTAAATGTTTTATTTCGAAGGCCTGAAGCCGAAAGCCTCTGTCAGTGAAGACAGACCATCAGAGAAGAGCAGAGCCTCGAACTACAGCTGCATACAAATACAATACACTTCAAACCACATCCTGTCTTGACACACACACACACACACACACACACACACACACACACACACACACACACACACACACACACACACACACACACATATGTATTAGAAAAGAAATCACAAGTGGGAAAACTTACAGTAATAGAAAATAAAACCAACTAGATGCACAGACACTTTGAACCTTTTTTGCACTCTGTGGTTATGACCTACGTCATCTGACCTTCCAAATACACCTGCGTCTTGCACTACGTGTGCTTAGAAAACCGCTTACACCCCTACTGGAAAACGACATAAAACAGACACGTCTATAAAAATAAGATCTTTAAGAATTTTTCCACTTCAATCCCCAACTCAGACTTAAGTGGGTTTTTTTATGTTTTACTTGATCTTCTTAAAAATTTGCTTTTTTTTGGCAAGTGCTGACCTACAAAATGTTAAAGCCATTATCTACTGCCGCTGTCACTCCTTAAATTCACAACATTCAAGTATCAGTGAGAACCGTCTCCACTCTCTTTCCATCACTCTCTTCCATTTGATCCTCAACAGTACAGTTACTGTCGGATCACATTTATTGTTATTAGAAACTTATTTCTTCTCATGAACTCATCCTGAGATGAAAACCCCCATTTATAATGGAACACAAAACACTTTTAGTCATCTATGACCTTGCATTTTTTGCACAGTATGAAAGGCCAAAATGCTATAAACAGATAATTCCCATGTTGCAATTATGGTTACATCAGTTTAGCACAAAGGAGCTATTTTATTTGGCTTTTATGTGACATACTCTGCATCTGTATTTAAATGTTGACTGTTTCTGTTTCCAGAATGAATCCCACATTAATGTCTATCATATTATTATGGCCCTTTGTCTTTCCTCTACTGTATCTTAATTGCATCCCCTTTCCAGGTTTTTCCTTCTGGTTTCTTGGTTTTTTTTGTTTCCTCCAATTAAATATTTAAAACCAACAGTAGAAAACTTTGCTACAATTTTAAACAAACACTAGCAAATGCTAATATTTAAGCTCAGTGGACAGGGAAGTCTGGAAGGTTTAGTATGGAAAAGTATGAAATACTAAGAAAATGTGTTTGAAACTTGTTTCAAACAATTTGTAATAGAAATGAAAAAAATAATTGTCATAGAAATGAAGAAAAAATGAAAAAAAAAATCATATATATATATATATATATATATATATATATATAAATAAATATATATATATAAAAACAGAGCGTCACAGACAAACG
>CAEGAF010079588.1:0-19430 GCA_903067075.1 Micropoecilia bifurca | reverse complement strand
TGATTTTTATATATTTTTTTTTTATATAGAGAGAGAGAGAGAGATATAGAGAGAGAGATAGAGAGAGAGAGAGAGAGAGAGAGAGAGAGAGAGAGAGAGAGAGAGAGAGAGAGGTAAGGGAGCATAAACGAATGTGGGAACTAGAAAAAACGAATTTAACTAACAACACAGGGAATGAATCATAAATAATATCTAAACTAAGAGCAACCCAAACTAAGTAAAACAAAATACGGCAGATTATATATATCTATATCTATATATAGATATATATAATCTGACTAATATATCTATATAGATATATATCTATATCTATATAGATATATTAGTTTTATTAAATAACTAATAAAACCCTAAAACAACCCAATATCCTGACACATTCACACACAGCCTGGAGCTACGAGCTTCGCGCGTCGTGGCATCGTTTCTCTGTACTTGCTCTCCTGTTCGCACAATCAGTTGAGCTCAGATTTATCAAAGATAACGCAATGAAACACTCATACACCCATTTCGATGCGAACATATTTGTGTTGGGCGTTCGACTCGATTAACACGCTTTTGAACTGACCGAGTGGTCAAATCCAGCCTTACGACCTAGGAAAGAAAATCAAGAGGCGAAGTTTATGAGGCGACATTGAACGCAACACAAGGGTTCTGGGCTTTTTTTTTTCTTCTCCCCTTTGACTCAAAGTGGGGGAGAGAAGCGAGAGGGGGGGTAGTTGACTCCTGTCTCCCCACCCCCAGCTAGTATGAGGTGGATTTGGGAAGAAAGGGAATCCAAACCTGTGTCGCAGAGATAACGTGAGACTTCAATGAAATAGATCCACATTTGGAGACCCGTGCGGGGTACAGTCGCGCACGGATTATTATAGAGTTTTTTTTTCTTTATATATTTATTTTATTTTTCCCTTTACCAGAGGAAGGTTCTACTTTGGAGTGTCTGATCTCCGTGAAAGGGATACAACAAAAAGCGCACGGAGGATAAACGCGGAGTATTTTAAACCTGCGCTCTCCGTTAACAAGTGACTCGCTGACGTTGGAGAGAGTGGAATATAGTGTTTCTTTCTGCAATCCGGGGATGCAACGTAACTGTTCTTTTTAGGAGGATTCAGCTGCACAGAAAATGGATTTGAAAACTGTCCCCCCTAAACCAGCGAGGGGGTAGATTAAAAAAAAATTACTTTTTTCCCCTTCTCACGCTGAGACGAGTAAGTGATTGAAACTTTTCTTCCTTTTTATTGTTCTTAGTTTTGAGGATCTATTTAAACGATAGGAAAAGAATTACAGAAGACACAGAAGAAAAAGTACAGAGTTTTTTTGGAATATTTTTAAACTGTAATTGAAAAAGAAAACTTGTTCGCCATAGTCTCCGGGGAAACCAAGAAAGGACTTGTTTTTTTTTCTCCCATGTGAAAATTTGTAGAAAACCTTTTCATTTCACAATCGTCTGATTTATACTGCTTTACCTTTATAGATAAACTATGACTAAGGGTCCAGACGCTTAAAAACACAGTTAAAACACAAACCGAACCACACTAACTCTTAGCAAAACGAGCTTCTGACACTGTTTTGCACTAAAAAGCAACGTGAACATGCGTTTAATTCACTTAAAGTTGGACATTCACACGATTCAAGTTACTGAGACAAACTAAAACGTAAGTAAATCTCAAAGAAATTACTTATTTTGTACTATAAGATCTGGAAAAGGATCATCGGAGGGCTTTTTTTATTTGTTTAACTGGAAAAGATGTTATGGATTTATTTGCTGCATGTTTACTACACGTAAGCTTAGCGAATTGTGTTGCGTTTACGTCAGTTGTTTTAGTCCTTGTGCATCTATGCTCCTTAATGTAATTTTGTGTCTTGTTTTTTTTTAAACACTTCTTTTTACTAGATTGTAATCCTCTGCCCTGAGGTGTGATTCTTCTGTGGTTGTTTATGGGAGTTTAAATGTAGCTCTAGGCGATTTAGTTCTGCTTCTTCTCTTCTTCATTTTTATGGTAGTAAGCTAAGCAAATTGCAGTAATCTTTTTTTAGTAGAACCATTAGCAATACCCCATTCCTGAGGGTAAACATGCAGGTACTAACAGTGAGGGCAGTGGCGCCAGTAAGGGGGGGTGAAGGTTGGGTAATTGGCCACCCCTGTCTTCCCAGGCCAGATAGCCTTGTGTTAATTATATTTTTATGAATATCACTTAAGGAAAGAAGAGGGCAACACCTTAAGCAACGTTATATTTATGTGAATGTTAATGACACTTTTGGATGTGCATCACTTATTTCTGGTGTCAACCCTCCTCCACCGCTAACATGGCATCAGTAAAGGGTTTGGTATGCCACCCCTTTGAAAACCTTCTGCGCTCACTATAAATTGTTTTTGCAGCTCTTCTGTAAACAACACATACTTTGACACATTTGGTGCATTTCCTGTTCTTATGCAAGTTCAGGATTGTCTCTTATTTTTCTAACTCCCACTCATCCGTCTCACATTGGCGAATACAATCAGTCCTGCTACCTTGCATAAATAAACCCATTTGTCTTGTGATGCGAGTCACATGTTGATTGTCAGCAGTGGAGAGGAGTCTTGTCCTTCAGAGTAATTGGACAACACCTAAACCGAGAGGCTGCTCGTCAAATATGCTCTGGACTCTTAATGTGGCTTTAATTGAACAATTTATCACCCCTGATCACTGTCAAATAACCTGGAAAGATGGACATAAGGCATTGGGAATGCCATGGATAGGCTTCAGTCATGGATGACCAACATGTCTGTTGAAGCGCTGTCACGGAGGGTGTATGTTTGTTGAGCTAATGGTGTGTTTATTTTTGTTGGTTTGCAGAAATCACTAATTGAAGTTTATCTGAGTGGTAATGAAAGGTGAAAGAGAATTGGAGAGCGGATCAGTTTACAACTTTTAAAACTGAATTCATTAGACTAAAAGTTGGACTGTTTTCCATTGAAATGTTTTCATTACACTTAATAGAAACCTAGGTGAGATTTCTATTTCCATTTTTAAATTCTCTGCTCATTTTAATTTTTTTTTTACATGTTATGATTTTCTTGAATTAACAATGTTTGATTTTACTATACAATAGCAATAAATTCTCCTAAGAAAAGGACATAATTTATATGCTTTCTTCATTCATAAATTCTCTAATCCTGTATTTTAATTTGTAGATTAAAGACTTGACTATAACAAAATATTAATGTAATTTTTAGTAATGCCTTTTTGTGTTTCATTTTACAACCTTGTCTTGTGTTTATTTTACTCTCTGGCAAATTAACAGCATTTTGGTGGCATCAAGTGCCTTGCAATTAGTCACATTGTACTTGACACAACAGCAGAGTTAATAATAGCCATGCTGAAGTGACATAGCAAAAAGAAAGAGAGAAATGTTCACCATGAAAAGGTGCTTTCGCACTCACTGCTAATTGTGTTTATTCATTTTAATTTGCTCCAAGTGCTAAATCGGTGCTCTTCTGGCGAAACGGGGTGCAATTAGTTTGGGCTGTGAAAACACGGAGCAGCGTGTCTGTCTTGTAAAGAAGTTTGCTCCTCTCTTCTTTGACTTGCGGATTAGCTGTTCCTTGACATTCACATTTCTTTCACTGCCACATAACAAGAGCGGGAAAACACTGAATGGGAGCAGAGCTCCACCGTTGTAGAGCAAGTGAGTTGGGGTGTGCACAATGGAAAGATTATGTTAATTTCAGCATTCTGCAAATATAATAAATATATCGGAGCATTGCCTGCAGCAGGTGTAACGTATCCTTTGAGGAGTGCCTTGTTGTGAAATGCGCCAGATTACAGGGGTCTGAAAAAGTATGAAATTTGCTGTACTTGTTTTCCAGGCCAGTATGAAATTATTAAACAAAAATGTATTCATAGACTTTATCCCTGCTGTCTGAAATATCCATCCATCCGTCCGTCGTTTGAGCAAGTCGCAGTGGACTTTTGCGTCTGATTTTTTTTTTTTTTTTCCTTTGGAATAGAATAAAAAAAAATCCACCTAGACTTTGCTGCCTATTGTAAAAATAACAATGTAGAGTTTACTAAGCCCGCTATAAAAACTTGAATTTCTTGAAACAGTGGAAAATTTGGTTTGCCTGTGGTCTCTGATTTGATGTGTTAGAAATCCTCCATGCATTTCCACAATTTGATGGTCTGCTGATGGCTGTCATCTCATAAGTACTTCTCAAACCACACTTCAAAAACCAGCAGCAAAAATAAAAAGCTTTCTGGTTAAGCCTATTAGACATGCTTTGGTAAATTACTGGTTATTACTTAATATCTCCAAACTCCTAATGTAACTCGACCCTTTCTTCCACAGAGATGAGGCACTTTAACATTTACTTAAAATGCTTAAAATTATATAAAGTAGCCCATTCTATAGGCACTTTCTGACATTTTTGATAAAACTGTCAGGTTGTCTACATCCAATACTAGATTTAGGTGCTCATAGAATAACATTTAGGTTTTCCTCTATTAATGCTGTCATATTACTAACATTTCTAATTTGATTCTGATAATAGCAAAAATACTCTGCACTCAATACCATTTTCAGTACGGCGGTGTTGAACTGGTAGCTCTGGCATCCTACAAAGTTATTTTTCCTTTTCTTTTTTTCCTCTCCAGTTACCTCAAGAGGAACAGCGCTTTTGGGTTTACTTTGTTGACCGAAGAGGGTCACGTAGGTTTTTTTTATTTTTCTGGCTGTACTTGCCATGTTAGCAGAGTTTAAACTATTCAGGAATGGCTCATTGGGGATGAGAGAGGTTGACTGTCTGTTGTTGCAGCACAGCTGTCAGAGGAAATATGTCAATTTGGCCATATGTGAATTGTAGAGTTTTTTTTCTATTTTGACAAAACTGAGTAGCTTTGAAAATGTATTTTCTACAAAGAGATATTTTATATCTTAACAACCCCACACTGTATGCATAGATCAAAAATATTAATAAAGGTGGAGCTGGCTTTTGTGTGGCAGGGCATTTCAATCCCTGCCTCATGCAGATGCACCTGTTGGTTGTCTTGGTTTAAAACTTGGCTGAGCTCTGCTCTCCCTAACTTAACCCCATTTTTCAAGACTAACTCTAGCCAGTCAGAGTCTGTTTTTTTTTTTAGCCAAGTTGGATTTTTTAGCATTGTGTTCATCTCTATTGTGGATGAAAATATTGGCCATGAGCCCTCGAGAGCTGTGGCCGACGCTCCGATGATCTCGTTTGTTTGGGACTACAGAGTGTTTTGCATGAGACCATGCAGTGCTTTTTAGTCTAGATGAACAAAGCATGGGGAAGGTGTCTGCAGGTGCGCTACCTTACACACCAGTACTGGCTAAAGTTTAAATAAAAATCTGAAACCCCTGTTTTTTTTTTATCCTTTTGACAATTATTATTAGTTCAGATTAAAACTTACTTTAATATTAAATTTCATTCTCGATCTGGATGTTATGCTTGATTCACACAAGTCCAGATATTTAATTTTGTCATTAAGGCAAACAGCCAAAATGTCACATAGTTAAGATTAAAGCTTAACCCAACCGATGAATGCAGTCTGCTGTCAATCAAATTTCTTACGCACAATACAAGGCTTGGCCTGCCTTTTACCACCCTTGAAGTGGTTATGAAAAACGGGGAGGAACAGCTAAGGATTTGCACAATGAGGATTCAATCACTTGCTCCTCCAGCCAAGTTATGGTTGAAATTCATGCATGTGAAATTTTGAGCTTATACGGATAGACGTGCACATGCCGACTTGCAAAGCAACCAAAGAAAGTTGGTACCTGCTTTTGTACCTGTTGCTGCCATCGCTATGGCGTCCCGTGTGTTGGGTTGTAATCAGAGTGGTTAAAACC
Organism: Micropoecilia bifurca; assembly: GCA_903067075.1. Classification (NCBI taxonomy): domain Eukaryota; kingdom Metazoa; phylum Chordata; class Actinopteri; order Cyprinodontiformes; family Poeciliidae; genus Micropoecilia; species Micropoecilia bifurca. The sequence continues at coordinate 13,583 of CAEGAF010079588.1, read as the reverse complement.
TTTGCCTATCACTGTCATTTGTCCATCCCTGTGTATATCGAGCCCATCAGAGTTGGAGGTTAGCAGTCTTAAGTAGAAGACAAGTGTCTTTTGAACACAAGCTTTGAAGCATAGCTCAGAATGTTGTGATTGCAGTTGAAATAACTGGACTGGACTGTATAGTGTCTTCTCATAGGCTCCACTTTTCTCTTTTCACTGTTTTTCACTAAAATGTGTACATTCCTTCAGTTATTAATCAGTTTACAAAACCTCATAAGGCACAAAAGACATATATTGAGCTTAATTAACAGAAACAGTTACTTATTTTTCGACAACATATGTGGCTTGTACATTATGATCTGCTGTGTCCTTCATCCATTTAGACTTCAGTATTATACTTGCACTTGTGCAAGCCTTGATAAACCAAATGAAAAGGGATTATTGATCAGAGAACATGCATTCGCATATTATGTACGGAGGTAAAGGTGTCTTCCACATTTACAATGTACACTAATCCCTACCAGATAGTGTGGTAAATCTTTTGGGAATACATTCACACACCGCCACCCTCCGCAATCTCCACCTCCTCCTGCCTGACTCCCTTGGTACCTCCACATTTTAGAAAAAGGATATGCTTCAGCTCCTTCTGATGAAGTGACAGTAATCTTCCTTTGCAGATGCACGGGGGGGAAGACCTTGTTCATTCATCTCAGTATCCCTCTTAAGGTGTAACACACTTGAACAAACATGGAGCACAGTTTGTTAAACCCAGTCAGGAAAGATGCTAGACGTCTAAGATTAAAGAAAATATAATTCCCCCCCTAAAAATCCTACTGGCTGCTTTTCTATGCACTTTAAACTTACATACTTTTATAATATTCTGTGAACTAAACACTTTTGAGTCATAGTGCTACTAATATGAGCATAATTTGGTCAGCTTAGATGTAAACTAGTCACAATCTGACATATTGCTTTGTTAAATGATTAACTTTTTGTATCCAGGTATGCATATGTATTTCTAATTAATAATAAATGTGCTAAGCATCTTTAGTAAATCTGTAAACTATAATCATAGGAGAGCTTGTAAAATTTTGAGTGCTGCTGAAACTTCTTATCAAACAAGCAAACAATCATCGGTCATGTTAGTTGCAGAAATGTGTTTTTTGTAGAACAGTTAAACATTCATGAGTGTAATACTTTTCAATGTGCTAAAAGAAATGTGTCTATGAAGACTTGAGCTGCAGAGATGGTCGTTTAGCCAACATCTGTCGTATGAAAAAGCTGCCTTTGACAGCAGCAGCTTTTTGTTCTTTAAATATTGTGTCCAAGAACATTGTGGACACTCTTTGGTAAATGCCCAAATCTTTCTTGTTTATTTCTTAATCACACACTATGTGTGACCTCAATGCAATAATAAAGTAACATTTCTGTTTCAGATTGACTTTTTAATTTTATTTGTTGTAGTTGTAGCAACTATTAACTATAATGCCAGCTGCTCTAAAGTAACGAGCCATAAAAAACTTCTTTCCTAAAATCCCAATGACGATTATCGGAGCTCTTACAATTTTACAACGAATGTGTTCTTTGTTGCTACAGTGTGAAACTGTTTTAAAGGTGATTGGGTTAACATGTGCATGTGTGCTAAACGCTGGTAATCCGCCAGTGTTTACTGTCTAGCCAGCGAAAGCCCTGGGCAAGATGGCTGGGCACCATTCAGCTGACCCCCGCCATCACAGCAACCACACACGGCCTCCAACACCCATCTGTGTCCCCCTTCCCACCCTCCTTCCCACCTGGTTCCTTTTGTTCCTGTTCTCTCCACACATGCACACAATCACCCAAACCGTAGGGACATCTGGTGTGAGGGTGGCCTGAAGAGTAGGGTGGGAGGAGGCACGCTCAGCTGCCCCGGGGATACGAAGGATGTGGGGTGTGCTAGACGGGGGTCATAGAGAAACGTGTACAAGATAGTGGGGGTTATTGTGACTGAGTTGTGAGAGGGAAGTCGGGTGGCTAAAGAGAAGTAGGCAGATAATTGATGGATGGAAGTAATTGTGTGCAACGCAAGCGCAGAAAGATGGGGATCTGGGAAAGGGAAATTGAGAGGGAGAACTAGTGAATTGTACTGGTAAAAGAAGGAAAATAAAGAAAGGAATCAGAATAATGAAAGAAAGTAGTGCACCAAATAGTCTAGGGAGGGATTGAAAGGAGGAGGAAGATTTGGAGAGTGTGAGGAAAGGGTGAGAAAGGGAAGCAGCAGGAGGAGGAGGAGAAAAGGGAGGGGGTCTGCTGTTGTGTTGCATCACTCAACGCTTGCTGGGGTTAAAGAGGAGTAACTACCTGCCTGTCAGGCTGATTGTTCATCCCTATGCATCAGGGGATACACGTCCTGGTTTATGAGAAATGGCACAGAAACACTATGTGGGCCACTTAACCACAGAAAATGGCTGCCTGCACATATCTGGGAATACAAATACTACTCCCAGGTTGGGCTTTGTGAGCTGGTGATTTCTTTATGCACATGATGCCATCACGTTGGTTTTTTATTACAGTACATGTTCTCATTTTACCCACTCCGTTAGCAGCCTTGCTCATTCACATAGTTTATTTTGTATTAATGATTCTCATACCACAACAAAAACCCTCCATCAAAGAGCTTAATAATAAGGCTTCCTCAGTAATTACAACCTCAGCAGCTTGGGTGCCTTTTCAGACGGCACACTTACTCATCTTTCAGTTAAATGAATACAAAGCCCATGCACTCCAAGTATGGATACACAAATTACAGCGTACCAGTGGTGCGTAAAAGAGAGCAAAGACACAGAGAAGGCACCAGAGGCAAAATGCATTGAGTTTCCTCTCACTTTCTCGCTGTGCAACACAAGCTTGCCTCCCAGAAGGGGAACAAAGGTTTGTCAAGCGCATCGCGGTGAAGAGAGTAAAACCTCCTCAGCCCCTGGGAAGATGGAAGGTGACATTTGTATGTAAATGGAGACAGACGCTCTTCACACCAGCTGAAAGAAAATGAGAGTGGGCAACCTAGAAAATTCGCCTTCTGTTTTGAGAAGTCGTCGGTTTTGCTGTTTTCTGACGTTTTTTGCCAGAAGATGAATGGAAAGGCACAGCTTTGGAATATGTGAAAACCTTTTACTATGAAAATGTTGCACATGTCTGTACACTCATCCATGTTACAAAAAGTATGTCTTTGATAACAGGATGATGAACTAATCCAACATGCCAGTGTTTTAGTGATTATGGAATGATAAAACAAACTGTTTAACATGAGTTTAACAAAAAAAGACATAAAAAATGGTGTGCATTTTATTTGGATACATTTTATTCAGTATTTGTGAGCATATGCATTAAAATAGACAGACATGCACAAATAAATCAATTTCATCCAACGCCTGCTAACTTAACAGTAATATATTAAATTCATTTTTATAGTGCAGATTATGAGATTTTGCAGTAGTTAGTTTTACTTTACAGTTTATAGATTCTGAAACAAAGATGGTCTGAAATACAAGAGCCAACAAAATAAAATACAAACTGTTCTAATGTGGCTCAGGCTCCTGTAGTTCCTGCACCCTTTATGTACTCCAAATCTCAGTGTCAAAAGATAATCCTGATTAAAAAGTGATTGAGGATGGGGTACGAATGATATCATGGCAATCATAGAAACCAGCCATGGTTTGGGAGATTAGAGTCACAGAGATTTTCTTGGAGAGGGACCCCTTTCTGCTGTGATTTGACCAGGGGTCAAACTATTGTGAGTTGTTCATTTGTATATTTTATTTATTGTTTTTTTTTTATATTGTATACGTCACAAGAGGATTGTTTCAGATTTGATACCCAGTTGTATTTGTTTTGCATGATTTGTGGTTTTTAGCTCTTCCAGGGAAGAAATAATAGTTTTGCAGTTTGCAAACAAAATAGGACGAGTTTGTGCTTTAAATGCAGTGATTAAAACTTCATTATTTCTCACTAATAACAGTTTAAAGATTTTAACATTGGAGCTTTTCTGGTTATTAAGTGATGGGACAACTAACATCTTTCACCGTTTTTCAAGGTTAGGGATTAAAACAAAACCATTGTGTAGACTAATCAGCCACCTGCTGAGAGAGGGTTGGCTGTCTATATTCCCTGAAATCATGGGGCACTGCTCTGTTTGTATAAATCACATCAGGACATCATTTGTCATTAATGAAACAACCTGATTAACTAGTCAGACATTTTGAAGACATTAAACGCTGAGAGTTGATTTTAATTTTAGGATCGTTTTAGAAGCAATTGGATCTGTGTAATATTAGGGTTAAAATCTAAGCAAATAGCAATTTAGTCAAAGTAGGCATTGGGAAAGAGTTGGAAAAAAGTAAATGGATTTCTAAACGGAGTTAGGTACGACTGTTATCAGAATCTGTTTTCTGTCAGTACGGTTTGAAGGTGTTAACACAGATGAACAGGGAGTCAGCCCTGTTGCAAGCTTTTAGGATGATTCTGCTCAGTGAGCACTAAAGAAAAACACTTCAGAGATTGAAACTTCATGCATAAGATAGATGCAGTCAGAAAGAGAGCAACAAAACTGACTAAAGATGAAGAAACACGCAAACAAAAATAAAAATAAGTTGTTATAAGCTAGCAAATTGGTTTAAAAGTTACATTATAGGTGAGTGTTTTATTTTGCAACCTTCTTTGAGTCACATGTGCCATCTACAAACTCGATGATGAGCATAGAGCTTGATGACTGAAAACCTGGATCTCCTCAACAGCAGCTTTGATTAAGTCTGCTTACCAGGGGGCTGGGTGGGATGTATTTTGAGATAAATCCCACCCAAGTCCTCTACCCTCAAGGCAGCCCCTATGACATTTGTCATTATACCCCAATCTGTAATCCCAATAGGGTGGAGGCAGGGCTAAAGACTTAAAAGGGAAGACAAAAGCAAGTTTGGCATGGAAATCTGGGTTTCTGTTCACATCCCCTACTGTATTTGCCCTAGGGTTAGTGTAGTGGAAAATTAGGGAGAGGCAGACACAATTAAAGCAGAAATAACAGAGTCGGACTCTGCTTCTGCGGAGAGGTGGGGTGGGGAGAATTACAGACAGAAGGGAAACGAAGACGGTGGCTTAGGAACAGCAGGTAGATGGGGAGCAGAGGGTACCTCATTTTTATGGAGATAAAAGAGCACTAATGAATTTGAACCAATGCCCTTCAGGGATATGCCATAAGGGCAGAAATAGGAAGGAGCAGATTGTGGTTGATTTTTTTTTCTTTTTCAAAACAACAGCCAAACTGTCTTCCTAGCTCCGAAGGGTGTTCATGATTTTGTGAACACTAAGATGGCCGTTGCCATGTTTGCCAACTGCTGCAACGGAGGCCTGTGCCAGTGCTCAGAGAGGAATTAGTGCCAGAGAAGATGTGCCTAACTGGCCAAGTCATAATCAGTCTGTTTGCCAACAAGATAATTTATCTCGTATCACTTTACCTCATTTTTCACAGCACTCAGATTTTTTTTATTATATTGATGATGTATAATAGAAGAATTAAAGGCTTGCATAAATTTAATTGTATTATGAAGGTATTTTCTGTGTTGTATAGTGAGTTAATGGAAAAATGGAGAGAACAGCTTTGAAGTAACTAATACTTCGTAATATCTGTTTAGTTCTTGAACATACAATATCTTATTGTTGGAGTTTATACTATGTAAAAGGAGGTGATTCTTTCATGGAGTGTTTGGTATTACCATGGGTTTATTGCTCCCACGGTAGCCGTTTGGGGTTACCTGAATATTTGCTCTCATAAAGCACTGTCTATTTCCACAAAGCTCCTCCTCAGAGCTCCAGTCTTCAGCTGAGCTTTCCCCTCCCAGAGCTCCCTCCTCTGCACTTCCCTCACACAGTTCCTCTAGACTAGCAGCAGGAATAAGCAAACACTTGGTGGAGCTGAACGTTTGTTGAGCTCATCAAATGTACTACTTTTCAGCCCAACTTTCCTTAGAATGTTTGTTAATAGCATAATGAGAAGAAATGTGATGACATACTGAAGCCGTAGTGTTGGAAAGAGTATGTGATGCTTAGAGGAACAGAGGCAGAATTAAAGCTATCAAATTTTTAAGTGAAATTTCTTTTAAGTCGTGTTATGTTTGATTTTATAACAACTGAAGGTAACATGGTTACATGATAGTGGCATTTTATAGTACAATATGCCCAGAAATGGTGTAGTTCACCCCTTTAATATTGTCAGGAATAAATGTTTAGTGAGACTTTTACCATACGATAGCAGTCATAGCAGTGAATTTATCTGGAGTCTGCCCTACCTGCCTTATCTGACCAGGTTTTTACACCGTATTATTTGACTACACAGAGAATCCAACAGCAGGCCATGGTCTGCACTCGTGTGAAGGTAATGGTCTGCCTCCTAAGCTGAGGCTGGGCAATAAATAATGAAGCATTCCCCTCTATTGTAAATCACAGAGGGATCTTGTTTAGCTGATGCCTTTTGGGAGTGTTGCTTGAAAGTAGTGCGTGTTGCAAAGTATTGCCTAGGTTTAGTGTAACTGAGCAGGCGGCACTGAACATGACGCTTGAAGGGGGGGTGGAGGTTCTATTCTTGTCATGTGCTGGATGAATATTAAAATTGAACGGAGATGATAAGGCATGCATCATGTTTTTGTTCAGTCAAAGGCCGTTTGTTATTTTTTGTGACGTTGACATTTTCATCCAAAGTGGGGTTTTGGCACTCAGGCACTTGTCTGATGCAGATATGTGTAATTTGCATTGAACCCACAAGAGAACGTTCACCCGTCTTCCTCACAGTTGAGATTTGGGGCACAGTACACACCTGAGTAACTGCTGGACATCAAACAAAGTTTTCTGGCTTTGTATATGGCGGATGCTAGAGGTTTGATGAAAATGACAAACTTTATGCACCAGATCAGGCTTTTGCAACATGGTGCAATTCACCTTTCTACTTGGATTCTGTTTTATATTGTAACATTCAAATCTTGGTTATATACCTCAAATGTTATCAAGATAACGATTGTACTTTATTTCCATAGTTCTCTCCTGCTCTGTCATGGATACATAGCATAATCCTCGGTATTGCCAAGGTGGTGAGAGACCTAAATAGATATTTCATTGATACACCTTATTATCAATATACACTGTCTAAGCACTGTTCTGAACAGTAGTCAGTTGGGGAATCATCTTTTGTCTGCTCGAGTGTGTGGGGGCGTGGGGTAGAGACTGATAAGTCGGCCAGTTATCTGCTGTAGTCCTGTTCAGTCTGTCCCAGCTGGCTGCATCTATCTAAGCACTAAGTCACAGCTGATTTTTCATGTATTCCTGTACCGTTAAACTGGCACTTAGATAAGTGTTCATATCCCTCTAGAGGCGTCTGGGCCCTGCAGTTGCATTAGAATTATTCTGCCTTAACTATAGCTGAGGATCCAGACCCTTTGTACGAAGCAAAACATAGAGTAGGGGGTGAGATTTTACAAGGCTAGTATATTGATGTAGTGTTGTTTTATTCAGTGTGATGAGACAAAGCCAATAAATAATTCTATGCAACTGATTAAACCTGATTGTTTATCTCCATGAAACAACAACAACAACCTGTTTTTGAGGACATTTAAAAAAAAAAGGTCTTGTCCACTAATTCTATTGCTTATTAAGAAACTCTGACTTGCACAAATACATTTAAAACAAAGAATAATGTTTATAGACTCTAACACACAGGGGAGTCAAAAATGAGTTTAAGACTGTTGTTTTTAAGGAAGAAAATAAGTAGTTTTAGAGTTTAAAGTTTTGATCAAATCTAGCTGGATAATTCAGTTGCCTTAGTATTGGAGAAGCTTTTTTGCTTTTTACAATGGCAGCATTTTGTGAACAGTGTAGAAAACAAAATTTAATGCATCAACCAACATCTTAGTGCATCATTGCCTTTATTATTATTTTTTAAATTCTTTTTTTAAGTACATTTCCACTCCATTTATTAGCTTTACATAACATCCTGTGACCCATTTTCTGGTTACATTAGGTAGCTTGTTTGTTATACCACACTTCAAAAGAATACATTTTTAGGAACATTTTAACTATTAAAATGTTTGTATCTGCAACATGCATTGGTCATAACACTTTTATATTCTCATCAGTTATGCCTTGCTGTTTTAAGACTGACAATTTTGGTAACACCACAATATTTTTTGTAACCCTACAATAAATATGTAACATAAGTGTTGTGTAAGAGGAAAGGAAGAAACTTTATTTTTTCTTTTTTTCTTTCCTTCTAATAAAATATGTTGCTTTCCAGCAGAGAGGAGTGGAATATAGTGCATTTCTTAAAAAGAAGCCTAAAGGAACCTTGAGAAACCTGCTTTAGTATTTGAAGTTGACTGCTTTCCTTCAGCTCAAGTGCTGTCGCTTACTTCAAAGTGGGATTTTTTTTCCTCCTCAAAAAGTACTCTGACCACCTTCCTGCCTCCTTCTCCCTTTTGTGTGGACTTTACAGCACAAAGAATCAGTTAGGGAGACTGAAGATATATTCGTAACCTAAGATGTCTCCATCTGTGTGTATTTTTTTTTTTGTGTGCCTCTGACAGCTTGTGGGGCCCACATAGTTTCATGTGTGATCTTGTGCATATCCAAGGAGGTCTGCAGATGCTCAGTGGTGGTCGTACGCATTACTTTTGTCAACAAGATGGAACCCAGAGACCAAAATCCACGTGTGGAGTCATGGTTGCATAGTTCTGACTCCCAGTGGTTCATTGTTAGAGAGAGAACTTTTATTGTGATTGGTGAGTAAAACTCTTTACAATGTGATCTTGAAAACCCTTCTTAAAGTGACATAATAATCACGCTCAACATCTGCAAAACCTCTGATTTATTATATTGCAACCAATGAATTTGATGGCAGCAGGACCATAAGCACACATCAAATGAAATTGCTTGCATCACAGGGAATTGAACTTTTGATTGTTTACGCCAAGTGAAATAATGTTTCAACAATGTTTTAGTGGCTTTAAACCCATTTAGCCACCTTTAATTTTTTCTACAATGATTGTAATTGAAACATCTACTTAATGCTTTCCACGCTAATAGCTGAATCTTGCTATCTCAAATGTCTCCATTAAATTCTGTAGTTTGTGAAAATTACAGAATTTATACTGGCAGCCATCTGTGCATGAGAAGTTGTGTGGAAAACTTTGAGCTGCAAGGATATGTGTGTGTTGATTTGTGTGAGGGGAGGGACTGTTTTTGAGAAACATGAGGGGTGAACAATAGGTGATTCATCTGGCATAAAGACAACCAGTTTAGTATAAGTGATGTGTTGGCTTCCTGTACGATTTGTCTTGTGATTCCCTTGCAGCCTGTGGCCTTTATTTTTACCTCCTGCCAATACACCCCACATCCCCACATCTTCACTTGTCATTATGTCACACACCTTCGTCTTCTCAACTTTAATTTTTTCTGCGACAGTCAGCCCTTCTCATGTTGCGAATAAATGCGAGTGCACTCTTGACCTCCGATGACCACGCAAGCCGCAACTCCATTTCAAATGCACTTTTGTCAAATTTTTACTCTGCATATGTAATCAGATGTGCTTAAATTGTTTTCAAGAGTTTAAAGCTTTGCCCACTAGCAACCAAAGTGTTCCAAAGTACCCCCTCCTTTCCTTAGCTTTGAATAGCTGCCAAATGTTCAAGATATTTTTACTCGGCCTCCATGAGTTGGTGCAAGTTGTTAGCCGAAGAGATTTCATGCACTTGACCACTTAGTTCAGGCGGTGTGGGCATGCAACACTCGGAGCTGAGACAAAAGGGAGACATAAAAGGAGAGAGAAAGAACGCTGACAATTCTGTGTGTGTGTGTGTGTGTGTGTGTGTGCGTGTGCATGTCTGTGTGCTTTGTGAATGGTTTTATTTATTTTTTTTATCCTGGAAGGAGGGCAGTAGAGAGAAATATGTAGAGAGGGAGTAAGAGAGCGATGTGGAGGAGGAGGGGCAGATAGAAGGGATCCTTTGAGACCAAGGCTGCCTACTCTGAAAAGGAGATGACTCTGAGGTTGAAAGAGAGAGTATCAAAACATGAGAGAAGGAGCTGTGTGTGTATGAGAAGGAAGAAACAATTAAATTAAACTATGATGGAAAGAAAATGAAAGGAAAGCAATATTTTGTTACTGCTGTGACAAACCACATTTTGTTGTTTGGTATAACCGTGATCATTTGCAAATTGCACCAATCTTCAGTTGGCTTTTCACTGCTTAATTCGATTGCAAGGTCACATAAAGAACATTAACAAATAAAATGTGTGTTTGACATGTGATAATGGGGGTTGTAGCCCAATAAATAGAGAAATAATCCACAAAAGACAGCAGCTGCATTTAAAGGAACAACACAATAAGCAAAAGTATGTACCACTCCTGAAAGCTGCGTTATACAAATGTAGGTGCAATGAAATGTGGGAATTGCATATTTGATGACAAATATATGTTAATTCCAACAATATGTGCAATAGTAATATCACAAAAGACTGTTTAAAACACAATATTTTTGGCATCAGTCCCAATGTTGGAGATTTACACTTTGGAGCCAAAACAGCTTATTGGACAAAGTCCCATTGCAGTAGAGGCCTGTGCCTGACCCAAAGCATTATAGCAACTAATCAATTTATTAGCAACCCATCATAAAGATAATATTTTTTTTTCTCTGATGCCTGATAGAACTCAAAATCTGCTGTGTAACTCACAGTGACTTCATGTCTGATAAAACCAAATGCTAGTGACACAGCTTTGGTCAGCTATTTATAATTGCAAGTGTTTCAATCTTAATAAGAACACAACTCTTTTTTTTATTAAGAAATAATATATGTCTAGCTTTCAATATTGTACTCTAACATTGCTTCCACCGCCTGGTGTTGTCCAGATCTATGTCAATTTGACTTGCTTTGGATGACCTCTTTGTGAGTGAGAATAGACTAAAGGCCATAAAGGGACATAGTATGAGCTAACGGGTCACATACAGTTCTGGTAGGTCTCTATTTCTTAGAAGCTGCATCTGTACCAGGCCTGTTTAGTTCTGTTTGAACCCTTATTGCACGCAAACATGGCAACATGATACCTTGTACATCTTCTTGTCAGAATGTTTTCTTTGTTGCACTCCCTGGGATGTCATGCTGGTTTGCAGTGTTGTTGACACAAGGTGAATTATGCTTCTGTATGCTTTTCATCTTTTAGCAACGACCGACTCATCACCTTATGCTCCTTAAGAAATCAGACGACACCTCTTGATGTCAAGTTTCTGTCTTTCTTTGAGTAAATATCAGCAGAGCTTTCAATCAACATGATTTGCTGCTACCAAGCTCCCTCTCGGCATCTCTGTCCTGTCTCAAATCAGACTGTGGTGGTTTATTAACAAACGAAACACAATGCAATGCAGTTTGAAAACTCTCACTAAGAACACGGGCTGTCTGTACTGGCAGTGAGTGTCAACTTGTCCTTCACGCATAAGCTCAAATTTCACACCAGGCTGCAGCTTTGGCAAATGGCAACTTTACAGTGTTGAACAAGTTGGTCTTTCATAGAAGAGCGCTGATTGGATTGGTGTAAGAATATAGCTGGGCTGTCTCTAGTAAGTAGGTGGGATTCTTTAAAGAAAATGGAACAGCTGCTTACAATTTTAGGTTTGCGTGTAGCCGGAGAGTATGGCGGCCTTTTTCTGATGCTAATCTTGCTAAATTCACACCACTATTTCTTTAGGCTATTTCAAAGCCCTGTGGTGCTCCACAGTCCTGTAGCAGGGTAAGAAATTGTGCGATTTTCCACTAGATCCCTTCATGTGGTGGTGTTACTTGGCTTTGTACTCCAGTAGTTGTTATGAATCACCATCTGTTTTCACGTGGTTTCCAGATGCATGTCTTAAAGCACAGACACTTTTTAATGTAGTTTTGGATTAGTGTTTAAAGGACATGTCGTAAATTGTTGCTCTGATTCTATTGTTTATGATGGTCAAAAACCTCATATTGTTGCTCCTAAATAACAGCATGAATGCATTTCAGAAGACTTGTCCTGAAGGGCTTCAATGTTGTTTCTGAGAAATGGGGTAGAGGCACTCCAGCACCACTATATTACTAACATGTTGCTTTAGACGGAATTGAAAATAGACCATTTGAATCCAACTAAGCTCTGCGGCAAAGAAATCTTTTGGGGCCAGTAATGGCATGAAGGGTCAGCAAAAAGCACATATACAAAGGCCTATTGTTGGCCATAATGTCAGACTGTATTTCTATAAAAACACCAAAAATATGAGGTGGGATAGCATATTCTGGATAAATGAGTTTTATGTTGTTTCTCTCCAGGATCATAATGTTTTAATTTAGCTCCAACACCAAGTTCTGAAATTTCTGTAGACTGCTGCCACATAAGCAAAGCACTTTTAGCATAATTGCACCTTTGGTGTAGGCCTCTTTTCAAGGCAAGCTATTGATTTTCTCTCTCGCTCTGTCTCTTTCCTGTGCTGCCCTTTGTTTTTCTTCACTTCAGCTTTATTTTCCCTCTTGAATTCCTCAGCTGAAGCACTTGATCTGATCTCTGTCCCACTCCTTTTTCTCTCTATGCTCCATACCCTAGATGGTGCTCAAGCAGCAAAGTAGCTAAAGGATGCAATTTGATTACAGGAACAAGTGCTGCCCCACCTTACAAATGTAGGAATCCCAGTTGGCAACCAAATGATCTCCTAATAGACAAATGCAAAAGTAGCATAAGGTTGTCTTTTTCAGATTAAGAGGGAAACCAGAAAAGCACAGTACATATACCATATATGTTGTTCAATGGAATGTTTTCTGAAATTACACTTGATCCAAATATCTCCGCTTTTAAATGCTTTGTGTAACTTTAGGTCTCTATGAAACTGGACTTGACTGAAGTGTTGATTTTCAGTATTTCAAAGATAATTATTCCAATGTAGTTTTTTAGGGCTGCAGGCAAAGCTTACCTGTACTGTAGTCCCTCTTATTGATCCTCATAGTGCACTTCATTCAGCTACCTTTCAGAGATATAAAGAGGAGGCTCGATGGTAGCACAGTCAAAAGAAAATTTTGTTTTATTCACACAGAATAAGATTTAGAGAAATATGGATGTCATAGCTGCTTTTTCTCCCCGCATTAAGTTTTTTTCTTTTTCTTTTGCTATTTTTGTTTACTTTGCACTCTAATTTTGGGGTTGCATTGTTGTATTACAAATGTAATTAGGATTTTAATTGCATTCCTTCAGATCATAGATATGTGGCCAATGTATGATTACTGATTTTGTAAAGCATTGACATATTAGCCAGTTCTAACAGAATTCTAAGAAATGTACTTGTCAACATTCAAATGTTTTTCTAGTGTTTCTCCTTTGAATAAAGACATAAATCAGCACCGTGGGTTTTCTCTGGGTTCTCCGGTTTCCTCCCACAGTCCAAAAACATGACTGTTAGGTTAATTGGTCTCTCCAAATTGTCCCTAGGTGTGCATGGTTGTTTGTCCTGTATGTGTCTGTGTTGCCCTGCGACAGACTGGCGACCTGTCCAGGGCGTACCCCGCCTCTCGCCCGGAACGTCAGCTGGAGATAG
>CAEGAF010079580.1:0-12954 GCA_903067075.1 Micropoecilia bifurca | reverse complement strand
GTTACTTTAACACCAGCTGACTTGGACACATATAGACACTTTTGGGTGTTAATTCAACACTGGCATTTTTACTGTGTAAGAGTAAAAATACGTAATAATAAAATTACTCAAGTAAAAGTAAAAAGTACAGCGTAGTAAAAAATACTCCCAAAAGTGAATTTTATCCAAAAAGTTACTCAAGTCAATGTAACTGAGTAAATGTAACTAGTTACTGCGCAGCTCTGGAGCGGGAGTTAAAACAACAGGAGGTTGATCATCTCTGACAGATGCAGCTGATATCAAACGACTTTCTTAAGTTCACTGAAGACAAAAAAAAACAACATTATTTTTCAAAGCATCGGTCACCTAAAACCTAAACATTTCAAGCTCAACCGGAGAAAACTGCGCGTCAGAAAACATGGCTGAAGCACCTGTTGCTGGGTGTGTTTGGCTTTTTAAAAGCGTCCTCGCCGGTGGGCGGAGCTAAGCCCTGTGTCGTTACAGCAGAACCATCTGGTCTGGGCCGCTTCCTGACATCCGAGCTCGCAGTAAGTATGTGTCCTGTATACAAAATTAGATCTGTGCAGGCAGGAGTCGCTCCCGTCGAGCAGGTCAACTGTTGTGGGCCGGACGGAGAGTTTGGTGGATTTCCTGGTACCGGAGCGCCGACAGGCGATTACAGCGCTGCCTTGGTGCCATGATTAATCTGACGTGCAGACTGTACATTACAGCGATATATTTGTTATTAAACGTTTGCTCTGCACAACATGCAGGGTATTTTAATGACAGCAAACTGTGCATGCTTTAAAAGGAGAACATAGACACTTCATTGAGTCAATGTGCGTCATGTAGAAAACCAGAAACACGTTTAATGGTTCCTGGGGTTAAAAATAGTCGCTCTACAGGATTTCTTTCGTACCCGAGCTGGTCGACTGGGGTCAGCTGAGTCGACACTTGCATTTAAAGTCAAGCCAGGTCCCTCTTAAAAATCCTCATCGCGCATATATGGGGCATTACGGTAATAGGTCAGTAGGGGGAGCCTTTGTAAGAGATAAAAATAGGAATGAAGCATAACTATCAAAAATGCATGACATCTACACATACTTCCACATTCTGTGTCCACAATGAATATTTTATAATTTTATTGCACATTTTTGGAGATAAACTCTGTCAAAGTGCATAATGGCACTTTTGCCTCATCTTTGTGAATTTATTTCTTCTAAATCTTCAGAGGTGACAGCAAAAGTTCTTGGGGATTTATTAAATTAAAATCTGTATCCAGAATAGATATTTTATAATCTGACTGTCCTCTTTGGAGATGGTGTCAGGCGCTTGGTTTGTTATCAGTTATCCAAATAACCTCTGCATGTCCATACAGATAAGAAAATATATTTTGTGGCATTATCTGAGATATCCTGCCTTCACAAAAAGTATTTTTATTCTACAAAATGTTTCAAATTAATAACTTACCCAGAAGTCTGTTTTACAAGGTAGAATGAATGAAAAATAAACTATAAAAACAGATTAACAGACATCAAGCAAATAAATCTTCTTCACTTTTGAATAATTATGTACAAAGTTTTTGAACTAGAACTTTTAAGTGAATCTAATATGGACACAGCATCTGTGACAGACAGGCGACCCGTCCAGGGTGACCCGCCTCTCGCTGGCTGGAGAGGAACCAGCACCTCCTGACCCACTAAGGGACAAGGTTTAAAGAAAATAGATGGATGGATGGATGGATGGATGGATGGATGGAATGATGGATGGATGGATGGATGGATGGATGGATGGAATGATGGATGGATGGATGGATGGCTGGACACACAGCATAGTCACACTCTTTCCTCTTTGTACAATCATCTGTAGGCAGTGCAAATACCAGCTACTGTCACATTATGTAAATATTCCCTGCAAAAGTAAAATCAGTCAATATTATTAATTGTAGTAACCTATATTGTTCTCAAAGGTTGGATTTAAAAAGTTAAAATTAATTTGTTAAATGCCTGTTAATCTGTTTCTATTTTGTGAAAAAATTTCTTCAAAGGCTATTTTATATTTTAAAAAAAGATTAAATATTTATTGTGTATATATGTGGAAGTGTGCCATGCGTATAAATGTTTTAATGGCTGTGCTTCTCTTTTTCTTTTACTAATTATATAGCTTTTGTTTTGTACCCATCTTCTTTGGATTACGATGTCGAGGTCTCTTTCATGACATAGGGGGAGTTTCGTATTGACCATGTATTCATTCTTTGCTGCCTTGAAAAAGTTTTGTATATATATTTTAGACAGTATTCTGACTATTCTTAGTGTAAGAATCTGAGTCTTTGTCAAATCTGTGTTTGAGTCTTTGTCAAATGGCAGTTTGACTAAAGAAGTTTTAAATGCTAAAGTTTTTATTTCTACTTTTTAATTTCTTTTTATTTCTCTTTCTCACTGTTTTTTTCTCTTTTTCTTTCTCACTGTCTATTCAATGTCACGTGCTGTTTTTATTTTAATTATGTAAAGCACTTTGAAATGCCTTGCTGCTGAAATGTGCTATACAAATAAAATTTGATCGATTGATAAAAAATTATCTGGCTGCCGTAAATAATATAGAAATAATAAATATTAATCTTCAGAAACTATTATGCTTAATTTTACTATAACTGATTAAAAACATTCACCAGCCGTGACTGACAAATGATTGCTTAAGTGTTTGTTTACGGTAGAAAATCTATTCTAATCTGTTGTCAACGTAATCATGGCAGCCAATCAGAGGAAGACATGAGAGTTACGTCACCGCGTTCCGGAAATTTCTGGTAGTCACGCAGTTATGGCAGACAGACTCCTCGCTGTCCGTGTAGCCGATACTTTTTAAAGATTCAGAAAGCAGATGTCATTCTTCACAGTTTCATTCGGACCGGACTCTGGTTCTGGTTCTGTTGCCCGGAAAGCGAGCTGTAAGCCCGTCAGTTAGAAAGTAGGCGGGTCCTTGAACGGCATCCTGTGCTGCTATTGGTTCAAACCGTTGTTGGTATGGTTTAAATGTCTGGCGGTGATGATAAACAACAAGCTTGGTGTGAGGAGCTTTATCTGTTACATCACTGTTGTCACTCTTGCTTTAGACTTATTGTGATAAAGTCTTTGGTTTAGTTTTGCTCTTTTTTTTTAAAGTTTAAACGGGGACAAGATGGTGACTAAAAGGATCCGCTCAGAGTACATGAAGAAGTTCAAAGACCCCAAATGGGAGACTTACACCAAGTGTTATGAGGAGATGCTGGCCTACAGGCTGACCCGCAGGCTGCTGGAGCACACGCACAACCCCTGGTTCTGGACCGGCTCGGACAGCGACTCGGACTCGGGAGGAAGGAGCCCTGCTCACCCGGGTCGGAACCAGGTCCAAGCTGAAGCGGAGGACAGACAGCAGGAAACCAGAACCAGGGGAGCCGGACCCAGACCTGCTGTCCAGACCGAGGAGCAGATCAGGCCTGACCCACAGTCCTCAGCACACAGTGAGCATTAAGTTAAGATGTGATGTAGCGTCATGTTGAGATGTTTGCATGTGATCCTGTGGGATCTGACTCACTGCTTAGGTTCGCAGGGTGACGATACCAGGGAGTCAAAGGAAGCAGTTCAGGGAGAGAAAGAGGAGTTTTCTGCTGCACTGCAAGACAAAGGTCAGCTGTTGTCAAATATCATTTTAAAATGCTGAGTACCTAAAGTATTACATAATTTAAGAGAAGCCTTACAGGTTTATTATGTTTAGCCTATATCAGTGGTTCTTAACCTGGGTGAGTCGGTCTCACCCAGGTCGAGCTCTGATTGAAGGAGCTTCACTCTCAGCATGGATTTGAACTTGTGTCGTTAATTACTTCAGCAAAGCTCACTGTTTTTACCAAATCCTGTAATGTAATATAATTACATTACTAAATCAGAATACCACAAAGTCTTTATTATTTATTATTAATTTTTCATTCTCTCTTAAAGCGGTAGATCTGATTAAATGATCTAAGCAAGACCTTAAAGTGGTTCCAGTTTCTCTCGATGGCCAACCTGTTGAAACTGTTTAAAATTTTAAATACCTTGGGTCGTTCCTGGACAGTAAACTCTGTCCAGGAACAGAGTTTTGAAGAACTGTTCTCAGAGACTCTACCTTTTAAGAAGACTTGGTGATCTTGGTGACCCAACTACACTAGTTGCATCACTCTAGTTGGGTCACCCCTAAATTTGGGGGGGGGAGGAATCATATTTTATTTATCACTACAGAAGGGTTCGGTGAACCTATATATACTAGTGGCCTATATTTTTGATAGAATTATACCGATTTATTAACGCTGTTATCCTTAATTTTATGATAGCTGATCATAACATTAAGTAATAGCTGATCTTTGATCAGCTATTACTTGCTGATCTACCTCAGCAAAGGTCTAAAAATCAGCTGTTGTCCTCTTCTTGTCTCCTATGAGAGAGGTTTGACTGACAGCGTCCCACCGGGTCACCTTTGCATGTTTGGAGTTAACAACAGTCACTCCAGTGTTAAAAACTCAGTGACTTTCCTACTATATTTAGCAGCATTTTAGACAAAAAGTGATTGGTATTGGCAAGTCTAGCTATTTAAAGATCTGAAATCAGAGATCGGTCAGAAAACAGGATTTAGTGCGCCCCAATTTTTGATCTTCTTTCTAGTCGGTAGGAAAACAGATTGAATTAATTAGATAATTCACATACCCTTAACATTTTTGCTGAAAACAATATTTTATGATATTGTCAACAAGCAGGGAAAATATTTCAAGTTTCTACCTTTTTCTTTTTTCTTTTTTTGCAATAATGTTTACAGTCATTCTGGTTGGAACAAAAAAATGTGGTGTTTTCCATTGAAGACCAGAAAACAAAGAATTAACTTAAAATGGTTTCAGAATAATTTTGCTATAGTTAGACAGTCACACTGAAAAAATAAGAGAAATAAATTCATTTTCCTGCATGTAGATGTTGAAAAAGTGACTAGTAATTTGAATTTTCTGCAAAACACTGTAGTCAGAACCTCTCACCACTGAAAACATTTTCTGCTTTTTGTGCAACAAAACCCCCCAAACAAATATGGGAAACGGATCAGACTGAGAAACAGCAGCAGATCTCATCAGCTCCTAAACACCTACACAATGTTAGGAGGAGGAAAGATGATGTAACACATTTTTTAAACCAGTCGATACTCCTGTCACTGTAAATGATTGTTTTTTGATACAGAAAAATCAGCTTCAAAACTGAAACCATATATATAATTTCTACACAAAAAATGTAGACTATATATATAATATAAAACATAACTGTTGGTTTTCTTAATATAAATTACACAAAGCTCCTCAAATAGCATAGTTTTCCCTTCGCTTGGTTCAAATTTGCTATATTAATTCGTTTTTTGTTTTAAATATCTGAAACACGGCCAAACTAGTGGTGTGACCTTTCCTGTTTAATTCTGTTTTCACTTCATGCTGTTGTGTATTATTATTATTATTATTATTATTATTATTATTATTATTATTATTATTATTATTGTTGAGTAGTTATGAGTCAACAGTGGAGAAAATATGTAGAAAAAACTCAACAAGTTGTTGCTAGGTAACCAAAGAATGAAAGAGTTGCTAGGCAACCAAAGAGAGTGAAAGTCTTTCCTCTGCCTACATCTCCCAGAATGCCATACGAGTCTGGATCAGAAGCCAATGAAATTATTGATAATTCTATCGAACGTGTTGGTATTGATCACGTGTCCATTGCAATATATACTGTTACTGATTTATTGTGCAGCCCCAGGTTAGGATTTGTAAAAGTTTTTCTTTTCGTTTTCCAGAAAAAGAGACGAGAGCAGCCCGACCTCACCGAGGAAAACCCTCCAAACCAGCGAGAGCAGCCTGGCGCTCGCAGCGCGTGAGGCCTGTACGGCAGCTCACAGAGGACACCAAGGAGAAACGACATGCGTTCGCTCTGTACGGCTCAGGAGAAAAGGCTGCAGACATGGCAAACAGGAAGACTCACAACGTCGGTCCTGCAGCTTCCACTGCTCAGGTGACGTAGAGCCTGGTGCTGCCTGTCATTCTCTAAAACATGAAACATAACCGGTCGTTTCACGGACAGATTCATGAATCGGCTCTGCGTGCTAAGACCAGGCGGCAGGCGGAGCGGCAGATCCAGTCCCGGCGACCGGAGCGGCGTCGGGCCAATTCAGCGGACCCGAACGCAGCCGAGACGGCGGATCAGCCCGAGTTCAACCCCTGGCTCACCGAGTACATGCGCTGCTTCTCCGCTCGCTCCCGATAGGACAGCGGCGGAACATCAGCACCGACAGCCATCATTCCTTCACACCAGCGCAACGAGTCAACGTCGGGGCGGGACCAATTACCGGGCCAATTACCGGGCCAATTACCGGGCCCCTAAAGAATCACTTGGCCCCTTACGTGCATCAAGCGCGCTGGTGGAAACTGTTGGGGGAAGGGGCGGAGGGAGGCCGCTGGCCGCGTTTGCCTTTTAATTATTACCCTGGAAGCATTTCGACTAAACCGTGAGTGAAACAGCCATTGAGTCTGACTAGTATATATTCCATTGTGGAAGGAAACTTTAACATTAAATACACCTTTTTCACCAGGCGGGGCAACTTTCTCCGTCTATAATCAGACATTTAAGTGACTTGAAACCATTCCTCCCTCTCTGGCTCCCCCAGACCGGCCCCCTCCAGGCCGGCCTGGGGGGCAGCCACCCCCCACTTCGCCCCCCATAGCTCCACGCCTGCTCCTGCCTATAGAAATGGCGGAAGTTCAGACACATGGCACATTTTACGTGCTCTGAGTCTCACTGCGACTTGTCTTCATGGAAAACATCTCAAACTCAGGGATTTTATACCAGATGGAGGACAATCATGGAAGAAAGGTTTCAGTAGTTTTACGACGAAGTGAAGTTTTGTCACATAAAGACATGTGGTAACCCTTGAACTTGAAGGGGTTTGCATAGTGGTGCGTTCACACCGAACCCGTTACAATGCGTCAAAAACGCGCCAACGCTTCAAGTTCTGCGCAGGTGCAGTTTGAAGTCAGACGTTTGACATTTTGCTCTAGATGTCAGTCCTGCCAAAACCGCTCTAGTCGGACGTTGAGAGGAGACTCCTTGGCGGACTTGTCCCTCAAACTCTTCCACCGTCTCCTGCATGTTTTGTCCAAATTAATACAACTTTTATTTAAGTGTTTCAACGTTTTCTGCTGGAAGGATTTGGATAGCTCAAATGCGGGGAAATATTTTCAAATAGTTATAACTTCCTCAACATCCCAACCTCCTCGCCGATCCTCTCCCAAGTCAGGTCCTTTCTACTCCTGTCTGTAGTTGCTCGATTAGTCATAGATTACAGGACGAGAGCAAACAGCGACAGTTTATTCCCCATCGTTTATTTTTCTCAGATCACGTTGGAAAATGCAAAACTACGAGCGGCTAAAGTTCAGATTTTCCAGCATTGGACGCATCAAACCCTGGAAACGCTTCAAATCACGCAACAATTGACGCGCCGCGTTTGACTGTTGCAGTGAAGTTTAATTTGGTAAATAATGACTTTAAATGAACGTTTTAATTGCGCTTTGCATTAAAAATGGCATTAACAAATTAAACTTTAACATTCAGTCTTATGCACATCCCTTCAAATGAAGCTTTACCAGACATTTAAATTAGTGTTCGTAGTTCACACTGAACCTTACAGCCATACTTTGACGCAAATCCTTTAAGACATCCAGTAAAAGGACGACTTTATTATGGACATAATAATCTACAGAGGAGCGACTCAAAGAATCAGATGAAGATTCTAGTTCTTGAAGAAACTTTTGAACTTGTATGAACAATAATTGAAGGATTCAGCGTTGGCCAGAAGTTTACATACTGATGGTTTTGTTAGGGAGGAGCGATGAGGCAACATTTAGCAAGAGGAGGGTGAGCAGGTTTGAATTAGTTTAGGAGAGGAGGAGGAGGACCAGCAGGAGGCGCTGCAGGTGAGCAGCTCTTCATCCAGCTGCCTCTTCCTCACCCACACAGCCTGTTTTCCTCTGAACCAACCAAATCTGTTTTATACGCCCAAAAGTACCTTTGTTTCTTTTCAAAAAGGTAAATCATGTAAATGTAGCTGGTTACTGTTGAACTCTGAATGTTGCTCATCAAACCTCAGAAATCTTTCAACAGCTAAACTAACTTATCTTTAGCATCATGACGTTTCTGATTTTTAATAAAACCTGCAGAGCGTCTGAATCTGTTTATTGTGGTTCAACTGGAATCATGATAAAGAAAATATAAATTGTCTGGATTTTGTTTTCCTGTTGCAAACGGTTCACTAACTTCACTTTTTTTCCTCTCTCTGTTTCGCTCCACAATTTTCTTAAAGCGTCAGAATTACAACTTGTAACGATGTTGGTTCTGGAAAAGGGACAGAAAGTTTCCTCCGTCTGCCTGGAAGAGGCTCATCAGCAGGACAAATACCCAGAATGCACCAGGAACACCTTGTTTCATTTAGAAATGTTCTAAATTATTTAGACTCAACCTGCTTCGTTGACATTTTGAAACATTTCACCGTCTTTGATTTGACCTTCAAAGGATTTTATTCTTTCTTCTGTCTCCTTTTGGGTTTTTGTTGTCTTCCTTCATCTGGTTATTGTCCATAAATTAAGACTACTGGTTTAACTTCAGGCAGATTGCATCCTTTTTAATTTAAAATAAACTAAAACTTTGTAAAAAGTTTTCTTATCTAGGTGTTAATCAGGGTCACTCTAGATATTTTTCACATGTAAAAAAGTTTTTTACCAATAAAAAACCAAAACGATCAATTTAGTGTGTGAGATATGGTCAGTTTAGATCCAGTCCAAAGTATAACAGAGATTATAATATGAGATTTCTGTCACTGTTTTGAAGCCAAAAAATTGAAAAAAGTATGTAAATATGCATAGTTTAGTTGTGTTAATATGAAATGCTGTAATTATTTTTAATGTTTTATATTTGTGGTTGCTGTTAACTTAAACTAGTTTGTATTGTCACATTAAGTGTTTAATCATGATTACACTTGAAACTTGTAAACTATATTTTGCTTTTAATCAAATATTTTACAGAAGTTAAACATTAGAAACGGTGGGAAGAAGTTTTATTCTCTTTTCGTTCTTGTTGTAGCATCATGTTCATTATTGGTTTGTCATTATGTGCAGCATTTCACTTTAAAAACAATCAGTTGACTTTCTGTGTTCTCAGATAAATGCAGAGAAACAGAAAATGTTTATTGTTTAGGTTTCTACAGTGATACTTTCAGTTTGTTCTGTTTATCACAAAATCTGTACAAACATTTAAATAAACATGGGGTCATGTGACCTGAAGCTTTTAGTGAAACATTTTTCTAGCACATTGTTGAGTTTGTGACAGGCAGCATCAAAAAATACCAAGCTTTTCAAATGACCACACTTTAAAAACTGCTAAGATTTTAAATCTGATCATTTTTACCCTTTTAAATCTTTAAATAAAGATTTGAGGCCGTTAGAGCAGAGTGGAGGAAATATAGTTTGTAATTTTTTTTATGCTGTAAGCTTTTGAAAACTTTTTTTTCTGTTCAGGTTCATCAAAGTAAAACAGTTTGATTTTTTAAAAAAAAATCAGTTTTGAGTATTTTAATAATGCAAAAAAAGAGTTGGAGATTTATTATTATTTATTATGAATTGATTATTTCTATTAGCCAGAGTTGGGAAGTAGAAACGTCTTGAGGATTTTGGTATTTTTAGTATTTTTACTACAATGTGTTTTTTACTTTGTTATAAAGCATCAGATATCCAATGCGAGTACCGTAACTTCACTGAATGATGAAAGTGAAAAGAATAATTTGGAAAATGTTTTCCTTTCCTTTTGTAATTATGTTGTAATTTTTTTTTGTTGGTTCTTAAAATACCAAACATTTCACATGGCTTAATATTTTGGCCCAAACTAATGATGTAACTATTAAAGAATTGTTTTGATCAGTTAGTAATTGTTGCCTTTTTACAAATACTCTTTTATTCTTGAGTAATTTCTTAGACGGCTACATTTTACTTCAGTAAAATACGTTGAAGTAGTTTTACTCTTGAGTAAAATGTTTGGATTCTCTACTCACCTCTGCTTGTAGCTCATGAAAACCTAAACGGTACAAAAATGCATGCAAAATTTAATATCACAAACCAATAAGAAAAGCAATTTTAATCCTAAATGTTGTGACTCAGAAATAAGGGAAAAACTGCTGGCCTGACAGCTTTATGAGACTGAGAACCGTCTGTTTCCAAGGATATCTATAGAAAGTTTAGTGGAAGGAAGAAATGTGGATCTCCCACTGAGATCCAGTGGGAGGTTTTTAGTTTGATGATTTTATCATAAAATAATCAAACATTTTTTGAAATATAACTATATGTAAAACATCAGAATAAAACTTTTTGAATTGAATTACAGAAATAACTGAACTTTTAGATTTTCAAATTAGAATATAAAGGATTCAAATAAATCTTTGAGTTTGACTATAAATATTGTTTTTCCTTCACTGATGTGAAGCTGTATAAAAAACAAAACATGTATCCGGTGATGTACTTGTTTTATTTCAAAAACATATGCCAATTATCATAAACAATAAATTAAAAATCTATGATATTCATGACGTACATAGAAACAAAAGAATCCAATGACAAAAAACAAAACACAAAATGACGACATCCAGATGTGAAGCAGCTAAAGCCGCCGTCATATTTCAGACTAAATATGAAAATCCACTTTAGTTTGTCCTTATTATGGCTTTAATTAAGCTACGTAGGAAGATGATAACTAAAGCAAAGTGACATGTTAGTTTTAAAAGATTAAAATAAATAAAGGACACAACAGATAAGCTTCAGACTGCAGCTGTGATCGGTTAGCATCAGTTGGGTTTTCATGTAAACAAGCAACAATTAGTGAGAGATCTGCCACTTCACTGGCTGCAGGACAAACGAGTTACACAACCGGTAAACTTGTTAAAGTGGTGACCCGTCCTTCACACCCGGAGCACGAGGAGCCAGTGTTTTTAAATATACAGTGCAGCATGAAAATGATGCTAATATGACTTCTAATGTGGTACAGATGGAATATCAGCTATAATAAAATACTCCGTCTGGAAAGCATGCGTCGGTCTCTATTTACAGAAACTCTGTACAGCGAAAAAAGGGAAACCAGAGGATTTAATGCAAGAAAGGCAGCGGGGAAGGGAGGGTGTGTTAGCTGAGGAGGAGTTAATGAGGGCAACGTTTAGTGGAGTGTTTAAACTAGAGGGAAACGAAGAGAAAACAGCAGTTCAAGGGGGTTAAAGTTTGGTTTCCATGCCAAAGAGTCGACGATAAAGTCGTCTGGTTTGCATCAATTCATCCACATTCAAGCTGGAGCGAAACGCCAACCTATTTTACTAACAAATTATCCAGTAAAATCTTGTTTACGTTACATGGACTGACGGTGGAGTCCAGACTGCATGGGAGGGAATACAGTGTGAGACATGCAAACGTTTAGCGTCCTGGGTGGGATGATGGTCGGGGGCCATTTTGGTCCAGTAAAGCAGCGGACTGCTGGGAAGATGGCCGATCTGAGGGAGGGGAGAGGGGCCAGAAGGACGTCTCAGCTCTCTGCACATGCAGAAATGAAAATAAAGACTCTGAAGGGTCCGTGCAAAGGTCATAGGAGGGGTCACCAGTCAGCGACCTGAACCCAACACTGTCAGGCCCTCCATGGCTCTTCTTCTTCTTCTGGTCTTTATAAACCTGCCCTAAACAGAAACATTGGTGAATAAGCAACAATGCCATTTAAAAAACATAAAGGATGAATTATGAGGCAGCCATGGTTAACAGAAAGGTGAGGAATAGATTAGAGCTGAAACGATTAATCGTGATTAATCAAATATGAAGTAATCGGGTGCTTAAAATGTATCATTGCGTTCAAATGTCCAGGTTGTGATTTCTGAAGCATTATGACTGTGAATGCAAACACGCCCTGATTAGGATTTCGAAGTAAATCTAAACTCTGCAACAATAGATTAGAGCTGAAACGATTAATCAGATTAATCGTGATCAATTGATGCTATTGTAGCATTTTGTACTCAAAATGTATGTTTGTATTAAATCTCCAGGTTGAAACATTATAAAAGCCTTGATAAACATCTGAAAGCAAGAGCAAATTCTGTAATAAAAGATTAGAACTGAAGCGATTAATCTGATTAATTGATCATCAAGTGTATGGTCAAATAATTTACTAATCGATTAATTGTTAACTAGAGTATAGAGACCCAAAAAAAATTATATTTTACTGAAAGAATGAGATATTCAAAGTAGTAATTAAAACAAATCCGTACAAAAACTAAACACATTTAAGATAAAAAACAAATATTTTTCTGTATATATTTTAGACTCAAAACCCTCAAACTGCTTTCTAGCTTCACCTGTTCAAATTCTTAAACGTAGATGCATCTTGTGCTAAAACTAAATACTGTGCTGTTGCATTTTAAGCAATAAAATGCTTATTTCCTTATTTAAAAACAGAAACGTATTTGTTCATTTGCATTTTAATGTATTTTTAATATTGCATAAAATAGTCTCAAGTGGTTAAATTAAAAAATATGTAGAATGTGTCAATGTTTTAAAACCAATAAATTGATTACTTATCAAAATAATAGGTAGAATAAAATAAATAAATGTACCCATAGTTACATTATAGCATCGTTAAAGCTGAACTCCTGTTTTAATGAAGGAGTATTAGGCTGCGTTCAAACTGCAGCCTGAAGTGACTCGATTCAGATTTTTTGGTAATTCAGATTGTTTTTTCCGGGCCGTTCACACTGCCAGTAAATGGATCTGTATGTGTTCTGCAGTGTAAACGGGTAAACGACCTGAAAGTGTCCCGCATGCGCAGTAGAGGGCGCCATAGCGTCAGCGTTCTCAGTGATCTGCCAACCGCCATA
>CAEGAF010079553.1:0-16397 GCA_903067075.1 Micropoecilia bifurca | reverse complement strand
TTCTTCTTCTTCTTCTTCTTCTTCTTCTTCTTCTTCTTCTTCTTCTTCTTCTTCTTCTTCTTCTTCTTCTTCTTCTTTCTTCTTCTTTCTTCTTCTTTCTTCTTTCTTTCTGTACTGGTGGATAAAACACCCTAAAGTCGGGAGGAGTTAATGTCTGCAGGTGTCGCCGTGCAGGCTCGCTGCTCAGGGCGGCTCTCTGTGCTCCAGCCCCCCGCCTCTCTGCCGCCAGTCACCGGCTGCAGGAGGACAGAGAGACAGACAGGACGAGTCCCACGGCCCCGTCACATGACGTCTATTATTCATTTGTACTTTGCCTACTACGTCTGGTCTTACATAAAGCATTTTTTGTTAGCTTATTAACATTTTTAGTCAAACAGTCAAAGAGTGCAGTAGTTATGTCTAGGCATGGCTACTGTTTTGCTCCACCATATTTCAATTACATACTATTTAAATTAAACCTAGCGGTCAAACAATCCCATCGAGTTTAGTTTATTGTTCGGTTTGGTTAAAAGATGTCTAGGAAACCCAACAGAAGCAGAACGCATCAACTCACTGACTTCCTGAATTGTCATAGTTTCTCTGATGGATAATTGTTTTTTTTAAGTTTATTTTTATTCTGTTCTTAAAAATACCAAAATTTGCACATAACTTCATATTTCTGTCTATCCGCTTGCTCAACTCTCTACTAATTAAAATTATTAAATAGTTTTAAATAGTCTTTTTTTACTACTTTCTCACTCTAGTCATTTTTGTCAGTTTCACTTCCACTAACTTTATAAAATATTGGTATTATTACATTAAATACAATGTTTTGTTACTTTAAACGCCTCTAATTTTGTTTTCATCACTGTGCCATATTGTAAATGTCAACCAATTAGAGACTGTATGACGTCACTCTTACTATTATTATTGCCTCTGTTTGTACTCACACTTGGTGTCCAACTAAATCCATGTTTCCTTTTGTAATTGGATTCTTTCATCATAAACATCATAACTTAAACAAGGTAAGATTCTTTTTTATTATATGATCAATTTGACTCACACAATCAAAACAGATAAGCTGAAATTAAAATTTGCTTTAATTTGACTTTTTAATTAAAATAGTGTCTGGCGTCAAAGAGTGCAGAAAATTCTCATATTCTCATTTTGTGCTAGCAAAGATAAACGTCACCCCGAGATACCACTGAGAGTGATATTATTTTAAAGCTTCATTTCACTATGTGGTTAAAAATAAAAAAATGGAATACCTATTTTCCAGCAGCAAATGTGGGCCAAAATGATGAGATACACCTTTGAAGCAACAATCATAATATGCAATAGTCAAAGAATTTTATGCAGGTCAAAAATGTATGCAAATATTTTTGTTTCTCTGCAAATACATAAGACTGTTCGCACTTTGCAATTGCATTTGCTACCTCATAACAAAGAAATCCACTATAATCTTTTAAAAGCACACTGCAAACTATGGCTGTCACGGTAATATCCAAATAAAATTCTCAAGTACACCTCAATGTTGTTCCGGCTTATCTGGAACCACGTAAGCTCAAGAAGACTAAAATTAGAATTAGCGGATGCTGCAGGCAGCAGTAAAAAAAAAAAAGCTTTAGGGGCGTACACACGTAGACATTTTACTTCTGACTGACTGTTGTGGCAAAATAAAAAAAGCCTTCTTCAGAAATCCTTCAAGCATTTGTCTCATAAAGTCAGACTTATGAGTCAGGGTGAGGCAGCAGCAAATTCTTCACATCTGAAGAAACTTTTTAATTCAGCAGACGCGTTGAAAGAAGACATCGGAACCGGTTTGGTCAGTGTAAACAAGCAAACACGAACAATGGCGCCGTGATGCGGTTATATCCCCTGTCACACTACTGAGCCCTTTGCACTTGAAAAACTGAAAAACGTTATCAGGAAGTATTTCAGACAAGAGACGAGTGACATCACCTACTGCGAAAACCTGAAAGTAAGACTACTGGATACGCACCGGTCCAAAACATAAAGCTTTTCTGAATCCGATTCATTTTTGTGTGCTAATGGTTAGAGATTTTTCAAACCCTTGGAAGAGCAACATCAGCTCTTCCAACGCCACACCAGCGGCGGTGGCTAAATGATGTCATTTAGCCAAAAAGAGGGCAATACTTCCACCAGCAAAAAAGGCAGGATTGAAACCCGGTGGGGGCAGCATCGCTGTGTGGGGGTTTGCTTGTTTTTGTTTTTCCATCAGGACTGGGGAGTGGAGGTTTGCAAAAGTCGACTAAAGATCTTTGCAATGCACTGTCCCTTCATCATATCTGCAACGTTTGTGACCAATCACAAGTGAAGTGAATTTCAGTCATGCTGATGTGGTGTTCAGGTACTACAACTAGCAAGAGCTGAGACTAAACTAAAGCAAACCATTTCTGACAAAATTTCACATTTCAAACGAGCACATTTTGTCACATTCTAACTACAAAATTCAACACAGTTTGTTTGGAATAAATACAAAACTTAAACATTTGAAAAATGTGTTCTAGCCTGTCTGAATCATTACTCTGATGAACATTTTTGCTTCAATTACAGTTCTTTTACTGTGTGATTGGACCAGCTTTTCATATCTGGGGGCAAATCATTTCCCCAAATGTTTTACATTTCATTTAGATTAGATGGAGAAGGTCTGCTTAAATTGAATTTTAAGTCTTACCGCAGAATCACAATTATGAAGGAAGCATGAGTACTTGGAGAGACTCTGCCAGTGCAAACGGAGACCATGCTAACAATTGTACTAAGGTACACAGAGGAAATAGAGCCTCTTCTTACCCCAGTATTTCACTGCATTCAATCAGTATTTTTATATTTTATATTATAATGAACTGTTCTGGTATTTTGTTTAACCTATTAATGTGTCATAAACAGTATTAATGATAAATAAATCACCAGGTGTTTAAATTGTGTTTAACTTGTAAAACGTAGCTAAATGGTGAAGTTTCCTCTGCCGTGTTTGACTGTAGGGCTGCACTGTATTGTTTACCCAAACATCTATTCTTTGCTCCTATTTGTTCACGCAGACATTGTTTCAGATGTATTGTTACTTCACTCTGATCAAATTTCCAAGTATGTCCTTTGTTGCCATAGTCTTTTAAGAGAGAAGAGACCTGATAATCAGTTTATGAAGTTATTTATTTTGTGTTTTTCTGGCTATATTTTATGATATTAACATTGCTTTATATAGCCTACAATGTGTTTTTTGTCTCTGTTTCTCGAAAATGACAGTTTTACTGGAGGAAATGTGTCATGAATCTCTCCCCACATCATTTTCATCCACCCACTAACTCTGAATGTTTTGTTTGTCTTACTCTGCAAAAAGATTTCTTACAATACGCAGCTTAAAATAGAGTCCTTAGATAGAGACTGATAAGAAATGACAGTTTATTTCTTCATGATCATCTAAGTTGTTTTTCTTGGTAGCATGTTAACTTTTATGTCATCATAAGTTCAAGTTCAAGTTCACTTTTTTCTCTTATATCTATGGTTTCAAAACCACTAAGGTATAATTTTTAATTAGTTTTCTCCATACACGTGAAGCCGATATTCAATGATAAATTTAAGATAAATTCAATTTCAATTTCAAGGTAACATTTGATTTTTGCCTTGATATTGGCGCCATCTGTTGGTAGAAGTGTAATAACAACGGCATAAATTAGGTACATTTTTGCAAAAATCCTCAGACAAAATAATTTTTTTTCCAAAATGTCCATCTTTAGCACTTTGCTCAGAACCTTGAATATTTCTTTTCTCACATTAGTCAAAGGAATTTAATAAAACAGAGCAAGATGGACCACAAATTACAAATAATTGAAAATATTTCATGTATTTTCGTCAAAATTACAGATACACACTAGTTCTGAGCAAAAAGGTGCCCAATTTTAGAATCCTGCTTAAAACGAGATGCAAAGATTTTAGATTATTTTTGGTGAGCATTTGATTTTGCTTTGTAATGTTTAATCTTCAACATCAAACTTCAAACGTACCTGCAAATACTCTGGGATGTCATTTATAAAGTCCTGGAGAAAAAAACAACAGTTTTAAAATACAGTGTACGACCCGACTTGAACGCATCATCATACTAACCCGGGGCTGAGAGCAGCTGTTGGATAGCCGAAAACACCGGAAGTCCAATGAGAACCAAATAAGGGAGAGCACCCAGAATCAAAGTGCGCATGCGCATATTTATCAAAGCGCCGAAGCTGCAGCGATGATTTTATAACGATTTTTTTAATTTAGCGTCTTGTGTTTTTTTCGGTTCAGCTACTCGGACGCTGGTAACGTTTAAGCTTCAAGTCTGAACAACTGAACATGTTTTATTTCCCGATAGTAAGTATGACCAACACAAAGCTGGAGCGACAATATGCTATAACATGCTAACAAATAGCTAACTGACAGCTTGGTTTGTGGGCATTTTGGATGAATAAAACAAATGCTGCTTTAGTTCAATCCCTGTATTTCGGCTCTCCTTGAGTTCAGTGAACGCAGCTGCGAGATATAGCGTCGCATTTCGTTATCGCGTGAACGATAAGAGGATGGACAACGTGGCCGTGGCCGTGGCCGCTGTGGAGGGCACCGCTGTCTGTCCGCTGGTCGCCGAGGACATGGAGGGGATCTGCGTGATGCCGGACCTGAGCTCCATAAAGACCGAGCAGTCGGTGGGTCCGACCCCCGACGAGCCCAGCTCCCAAAATGTGGCCATGGGCATCAAGTTCATCCTCCCCAACCGCTTTGACATGAACGTTTGCTCCAGATTTGTGAAGTCTCTCAACGAGGAGGATAGTAAGAACATTCAGGACCAGGTGAACTCTGACCTGGAGGTGGCTTCCGTTCTGTTCAAAGGTCTGACCTGCCTTCTAAGGGGACATTGGTTTGTTTAATGCAGAAGGAGTCACTCTGTGTTTACGCTCAAGGATCTTTTCTTCCTTTCAGCTGAGTGCAACATCCAGACCTCGCCGTCGCCAGGTATACAGGTACGTCACGTGTACACGCCGTCCACCACCAAACATTTCTCCCCCATCAAACAGTCAACCACACTGACCAACAAGCACCGTGGCAACGAGGTTTCCTCCACGCCACTTTTGGTCCACTGTAAGTGCTTTTTTTTTCTTTTCTTTTTACTTGTATCATTTAATTGGAAGTGTAACACGTTAAGTTTTCCTCTTATTTTCCAGCTTTATCCATTCATCAGCTGGCAGCCCAGGGAGAAATGGTGTTTTTGGCCAGTAGGATTGAACAAGGTGGGCAGTTCACCTTTGTTTTTAGAGCATATATAGTTTTGTCTTCCAGTAAAAGCGATTTCTTGTCATTGTGTGTTCATCAGGGCTCTGCTCTCTGTACCCTCTGTTTCTGCACTTAGAGTTTTCCTTCTTTGCACAGTAGTGGACACAATTCCAAGACTGCTCACTCACCTCAATACTATGACTACTGATTAAGTTTAGTTCTGTAAACATCTTGTAATTTATTCATTTTTTATAACATTCAACACTGATTCTATCCAATAAATAGAGGGATATTTTTTACATCTTGTATGTTCCATAGGGGAAAAAACTCCCAACATTGTCAGTCAGCCTTTAGCCAAAAAGTGCCTAACTTGGTGTAACTTGTCTAATGTCACTTCTAATCATTCTATAATGTGAATAAAACAATTTAAGATGTAAACACTACAATGATTGCTAATTTAGACCTAATAATCACCAACTACAGAAAGCGTGTGCCCACAGTTCCTTGTTCTTGTACCTCTGCCACCTCCAACAGATTTTAATCTCAGGTGTATTTCTTTGCACAGAGACCGTAATCAATCTCCAAGACGACGAAGGTTTCACCCCTCTGATGTGGGCTGCGGCGCACGGACAGATCGCCGTTGTCGAGTTTCTGCTGCAAAACGTACGGCGGAACGAAACGGAGCGCGTAACGGTTACTGAATCGACTTTCACTCTCTCTCTCTCTCTCGCTTGGCTGCAGGGGGCCGACCCGAACCTGCTGGCCAAAGGGAGGGAGAGTGCGCTCTCTCTGGCCTGCAGTAAGGGATACACAGACATAGTGAAGATGCTCATCGACTGCGGAGTGGATGTCAATGAGTACGACTGGGTATGAGCTCGATTCACGTCCGCTGCATCCCATTGCGGTTGATGTGTGTTAACATAGATCTGGTTGTGGAAGGTAGCGATGTTGGAGTCCCTTGGTCGGCCTCTGGGCATCACCGTGTAAACATCAACTTATCTTCCTCAGAATGGAGGCGCCCCTCTGCTGTATGCTGTCCATGGCAACCACGTGCGCTGTGTTGAGATTCTGTTGGGTAAGGAAAATTCATCTGCAGGTAATAGCTTTAATCTGGCACCAACGTGAAATGCGACTCGTGTTTTCTAGATAGCGGCGCCGATCCTACTGTGGAGTCGGATTCGGGATTCAACGCCATGGATATGGCCGTGGCTATGGGTCATCGAAACGGTGTGTGAGGATAAACGTGTCTGATGGCGACGTTTAGCTCTAAATACAGGGCTGGTTGTTAGAGGTTTACATGCTCGACAAAGACGTGAATAATTATCCAGGAAATGGCTTCAGTGATTTTTAAAAACAATAACCGGGTGCAGAACTTGGAGATTAGTATAAATATTTTTCATCCTTTCAATTGTTTTTTTTTGTTGTTGTTGTTTTTTTGGGCTAAAGTTGAAAAGTTACATTTAAAAAACAAACATTTTCCCCCTGTTGTCTGAATGTAAATCAAATATTTTCTGAACTTGAAATCTTGAGATGTTGCGTCAATGTTTCCTCATATTCTTCATTAATGATGCCGTCTCATAAGGAGCGTCAGCCACAAAAACCTCGCCCACAACATGATGCTGCCATCCTCATACTTCCCACTTGAGTTACTGCGCCAACAATCTTTACATTTTCTTCCAAATGTAGCGATTGACATTAGAGCCAAGAACTTAAGTTTTGGTTTCTTTAAACCACAGAAATGATCTAAAAATGAAGGTCTGCCGCATTTGCAATCTGACTTTTCATTCTGTTTTTGGAGTGAAGTCTTCATCACAGAGTGGCCTCTCGGCTCTTGAAAAGACCGGCTTTAAATCCTGCGGCTGACTGGTACATTTTTGCACCAAAACCACATCCATCAGTGGGACAGAACTGTTTCCTCAGCATAGAACCATTGAGGATGCAGCAAACCCTCAGCGTTACCGTTTCTGAGGTGTTTGTTTCTTTGGTCGTGTGGCGCCAAATACTGGTTCTACACTTGAAACAAATCTGTGTTTGTGTTTTCAGTTCAACAGGTGATGGAGGCCCACCTACTGAAGCTACTGATGGGAATCAGAGAGTGAACCAGGAGGACAGACTCCTTGTGGGACGTTGCTTGGTGCTGGACAATCATGTAGCATGCTTTGGATCACAGCCTGCGGGGATATTTTTATCCCTTAAAAAATAATTTGTGTCGTAATATCTTATTTATTTAATCTTGTGCACACAGCAGCTTGTTTTCACTTGTAACCCTTTTCGAAGCAGTCATGCTCTGCACTTTAACGTAATCGGAGCCAACCGAAGGACGTGGACGTGAGGTGGAGACGAGTCGCAGACTACATGTGGTGATGTTTTAAATTAAAGTTATTGGTTTTGTCACATCCTAATATATTATTACATCTTTTCCACCTGGTGTTAAACTTCCTGCTGACCTAGAAGAGGTAGCAGGAGGTTATTTTTATTTTCCTGTGGTTTTGGGAACTGACGACCGTAACATCTGCCTCGCTTTCCCTGAACGTCGAGCTAGGACTAAGGGAGGGTTAAGTAACTTTAACCATACGGAAATGGTTTCTAAAGTTGGGAAAAAAAAGTTATTCATCATCACGTCTGGTCTTCACAGTAAGCACATTTCATTGGCACACTGAACCGTGAGAACATGAAGCTGGTAACATGTCGGTGAATTAACCGAATCTTTTTGTGTTTTTATTTATTTGAATGTATTGCGGGCCATTCTAGGGTCAGTTGTGTGTTTATGAACAGCCACGCTTAGATGTTTTGTGAATTTAAAAAGACCGTACACTGCAAATCGACAGCCCTATGTGGTATTGTGGTGCTTCTTTTGCAGTTTTGTATCAAATGGCTTGTGTATTGAAACAGTCGTAAATGTGCCGTCTGTCCAAACGCTTTTGTTTAAAAAAAAGTTACATTTTTACCATAAAAAATAAAAGCTGTTTTAAGCTACAAAAAGAAAACTGAATGGCATGTGGGAAAATGTTTGGTTTTTTTATCTAGATTTTCTTTTAGGGCACAGTGTGATGTGGTTTTGTGAAACTTAAATTACATAAAATCCCATTAGTTGTGGCAATTTACCAAATTGGTTGAGGGGAAATACAAAGGTGCCCTATAATTAGCACTTCTTAGATGTGAAGGACTCTGCAGTTAAAAGGGCTCCGTCACAAGAGTTAGAACTGAGTTAAGACAAAAAATTTTAAAATTCTGTAATTAAAGCCAAATCATTAAATGACTTTTGAAGAAATGATTATTCAAAAGTTCATTACACTTGTTAGTATGGAAAGAAATGTAAAGCGTTACCATGGCTGATCATCCAGCTAACAACATCAAATCGGCTTCAGACCAGTGGTCTTCATTCTGAGGGCTTCCATTTTAATCATACAGCTGGATACCAGGATTCCTGCAGGTTTCACCAATTCACATTTAAGACCTTTTAAGACTAATGAGAATGCATTGCAAGACATAATGACACACATGAACAAAAAAAAATATAAAAATAAAAATCATACCGGTAAGCAACAGAGGTGAGCTCATGGGCAAGACTGGCAATAAACCTGCTTTTGTTTGATGGCCGTCAGACTAGCAAGGATATATTAGCAGCTAGTTATCAGTGAACAAAACTAATAAAAAATTCAATGAGGTGTTATGGCCGCAACCGCTTTGAGTCACAGTGAAGATGACTGCATGTGACTCAAAGCAAGTCTCACAAGAAAACTACACTTAATGAGATTAAACAGTCCTGCCACAACAAAATTCAACTGTTAACTTGTTGTTATGCCTGTCACGGTAACAGGCAGACGATAAATAGTCCCAGAAGTTATTGTGATAAATAGTATTGTTTATAGACCACTTTCAAGTAACCTAGTGGTAATGGCATGATAACGTAAGAACCAGTTCTTAAAAATCAATAAACTTTCAATTCTAAAGAACATTTAACAGAGACTGGAAGACAAAACAAAAGAAACAAATGCAATGAATTATGAAGTCTGTGAACAAAATGTAGAAAAAAGGGGGGGGGGCTAATTGAGACTGAAGACGTTTAACCAATTTTTGGTAGAGGGAAAGAAAAGAAAAACTATGAATCATGTAAATGGAAGTTATTGAGCTTGTTTTATCATTTGATTCTTTGAGTTGCTTATTGCAACAGGACAACTTGTTTTTTCATTGACAAAATTTTAAGGCCTTAATTTTTGCATACACTTTAATGCTAACCCTTTAAACTAGCATTAAACAATACAATATATCAGAATTAAGAGTACAAGAGAAGCCTGAGAGTGAAAGTTTGGTGAAAAGTGCCAAACATGTCTGATGAAAACATGTTTTGAAGCATTTTATCATCAAAACCTAAACAAAAAACCAGACGCATTGTTCCGTTTAGTGACAGTAGCAAAGGTTTATTCCAGATATGGAGATTTCAGCGAGGCCACAGTTCGGTAAGAGGAAACAAACACAATCTCTTACTGTAACTGAACATTAGGACCACATGAGAACAAGCATGTGGAGCGCCTGCAGGTGAAAAGGCA
Source organism: Micropoecilia bifurca (assembly GCA_903067075.1). Lineage (NCBI taxonomy): Eukaryota > Metazoa > Chordata > Actinopteri > Cyprinodontiformes > Poeciliidae > Micropoecilia > Micropoecilia bifurca. The sequence continues at coordinate 6,606 of CAEGAF010079553.1, read as the reverse complement.
AACTGAGAAATAAACACCTGAACACTGAAATACTGTGGCCCCGGTTTCCATACGGAGTAATACTCTACAAAACGACTCAAAAGAAATGAATGAAGAGTGTGGCGGTAATTAATTGAAGTGTTGCTATTTTTACAGGAGGCCCAACGCTGACACCATGTCTCAACTTGCTCAGGTGTTTGGACTCGTGGACCCCCCCGCCACCCCCCAACGAGGTCCTGTTGAGTTCTGCCGCCTCCCGACTCCTCCTAGGTGGCCTCGTCCTTAGACGCTTCGTCGAAATTCTCCACCAGATCTGAAACGACACAAACGTGGAGGTCTGAACTGTCTGAGCGGGTGAGAAAGTCGCATTCAGGCCTTCAAAACACTCCCAGGAAGAGTGAGTTCATCTGAAACCTGATTCCTCACTCGTACAGAACTTGCAATGTGCTCAACATACGATGCCTTATGAAAGCATTCGCACAATTGACCTTTATTTCGTCACGATAAAAACCTCAAACTTCACTGCATTTCAGATGTGGCCGAGAAGGAAAAATGATGCGAGTTTTTGTTTTGTTTTTTTAAGTCAAAGAATCAACTTAAATTACAGCGATATAAAGGCCATGCTATGAAAATAGGTTTGCAGACAAAAAACAGTCGCAGTACAAATTATGGCAAAGCACTTCAAGAAGTTGGCTTCTCCCTCCTCTGTGAGAACCACCATGTCCAAGTCTCAGAGGGTCAAAGGTTAAAATGGAAACAATTTTTAAAAACGTCTGGGCAAACAGGAGAACAAAAGGAAACCCAACTCTATCAACAACGTGGTGGTGAGGGTAGTTAACCCCTGTGCCTCACGCGCTTCAACAGCGAAGCGGCTGCGAGGACCTGAGAAGTCCTGGGAAAAGCCAGGATCGCGCTAATGACAACCTCATGTGTTTGGGTAAAACTTTGTCTGCAAAGAAAAGCAAATAAAGCCGAACATCGTCAAAAGACAGAGATGCATCCTGGGAAGGAAGAACCTGCGGCATTTTATCTATTTAAGCCGGAGGAGGAACATCTTGATGCAAAGATCCTACTGCGGGAAGATTCCCCCAGATGTCCAATCCCTCACCTGGAACGTCGTCGTCCTCTTCTTCTATTGCTGTGATCGTCGCTCTTCCATCTCCAACTGAAAGCAGAGGAAGCAATCAAAGTTACCTCATCAGCAACGAGACCGGAAAAACACGGCGTAGCCACGGAATCTGCGACGGGGTGTGGGGGGGTCGCGGACTCTGTTTGGGGAGAGCCTCAGCGAGTCTCCGCAGGCTCGTCAGGCTGTCGGCTCCCAGCTGGTTGAGGATGCCGGGCAGCATCTCGGTCAGCTGCTTGGTCTCGGCGTGGCCGGTGATGGTGAAGGTGTTGGCGGCGAGGGAGGCCTGCACTTTGGGGTTGTTGAAGTGGATCACGGTGCCCTGGTTCGTGAACATGTTCACCTGGAACGACATGCTGAGGCGTTACCGAGGGAGACGGGCGCGGCCTGGGGAGCTCCGCCCTGCGCGGCGCCTACCTCTTCGATGCCGGAGATGTTGTTGACGCCAAGCTTCTTTAGGGCGAACTGGAGCTTCTTGTCGTCGCCGGTCGCCGTTCTGTGTACAACCTTCTTCTTTCTGCGGGCGCTTCCCTGTGGGACAGAGGACATGGAGGACGAGTCTCTAAGATCTTGGACGGGACATGGAAGTAGTATTTGCACCGTTGCACCTTTAAGCAACCATGACACCCAAGGAGTCGCTAACTTCACACTGGAGAAATATTGGCCCTATACATCTTGTGGAATGCCTCCCCTCCACCCCAGTGTGAGTTGTCCGTTTAAGTAGCATCTCAAATCAGTTAGGTTCAGACTTTAACTAGACAACTCATAACCATTGATTATGATTTGTTCTTTTGAGCCATTTTAATCGTTTGAGATCATTCAACCCAAATATGCTTCTGACTGAGGTCACAAACTGTTCAACTTCAAGAATTACTGGGTCAGCAGCTTTTCAAGTCATTTCAGAAGGTCCATCTATGTTCCACTTTTCCCCCATTTGTGGTAAATCGTTCTCACGGTAATTCGCTAGTGACAACTATTTAGAAACAGTCTGATGGCCGTTTTAAGACTTTTTGTTAGATCAGGGTCTTGATTGGCGTTTCGGCATCTTTTGGCCTGCTTCATGTTGTCAGACAGGTTCTGTTCAAGTCATTTCCTGATTCTACATTTCTGATCAGGTCAGTTCATTCATGATTCTCATGAATTAATTGCAATTAATTCATAAATATTTGTTGGTTCTGAAATATTCAGGTGAAGCAAAAACCAAAAACAGAAGGAACCTTTCAAAAGCAGCAGAGAATGAAACGCTGAGTATAACGCAGAGACTTTACCTTTCCACCAATGCGGACTTGTGCTTGTAGTTTAGCAAGTTTTTCTTGATTCATTATTGCTTCTTTCATCTGCAAATGAAAAGATTGATATATTATAACACAGTCGTAATACTGCAGTTATTTACAGACAAAGATATAAGAACATGGGACAACATGATGCAGAATTCTCAAGTGCACAAAGACACACCATGCAGATGTAGACATCACACTGTCCACTCAAACATTAGTTTAGATCAGAAGTGAGTGAAGGTTCTAACCTTGAAATTAACTTACGTGAACGACATTTTTGACTTTTGCCAACAAGAAATAAGAACGTAAGCGTAGCAGAGAGGAAATGATCCTCTCAGACACAGTAAAAGTAAATAAAGCCAACTTTATGTTAAGAAATTATGTCTATACATTTGGATTAATTATGTGTTTCTGGGGGAAAAAAGAGTAAATAAGAAAAACAAATACTTTATTAAAACAGCGAATTTAAATTTATAAGGGATTTGTTCATTGTGCTGCAGATCAGTAAAACTAGGAAATATTGAGATTTAACATATTTACAAGAAGTAATTTGGTTATTTTCTCATGACAAAAATGGATAAATCTGACTTAATGAGCTTTTTGCAATTCTTACTTTTAAATAAGATTTTTTTCACTTACAAATTTCTGATTTAATATCAGTGATCTTCCTACTTAGAAATTGTGAAATTAATTGCACATATTTACAAGGAAATAATTTTTAGACATTTTTTTTGTTTGTTTTTTAGCAGAAAATAACGGTTTAATAGCAACTTGGTATATCATATGAAAGCATTTCCTTAAGATCATAAAACTAGTGACAACTCTAATTTCAAAAAAAGAAACAAATCAACAGGATTGGAAATTATGGAAGAAATGCAAACCTGAAGAAAAATACATTTTTAAAGATATAGAAATGGGCATCGGGAATCTTCATAGGACACCAGAAAGCAAAACTCCAACATTGTTCAAATCTTCCATAAGCAATCTATGAAATACTAAACTACTATAATTACAAAGATCACAGGTTCAAACAATGTTCAGGCAGAAAACAAACAACTTTGAATGACTGATCCCAGAAATGTATCTGGGAGAAAGTAGAATCTGACCATTGAAATCCAATTCATTTTTACACCATTTCCCCCACAAGTCATTTAAGAAACAACCTGTGTAAAATAAGCAAACCCTGCCTTAAACAAACAAATTAGAAATAAACTAAATCAGGCTATTCAGGTTTGACTTGACAAATTCCATGAAAAAAATAATCACTTAATACTATCCGTAACCCCAATTTTTTAAAATTCATTTATTTCTACCCATTGTTGTCATCAGTGCAAAACAGAGCTTTCTGCAAAGTGCGACCTGATTGGACAAAAAAAAAGAAAAAGAAAGGAATATCGTGCATATAAACACACATGTGGGTGTGGTAATACTGCAAATGCTAAAGATTAAAGGTTGAAACCATATTAAAACCCTTTAAACCTTATTTTGCAAGCTAATGTTATAATTATTCTTAGTGTACAACACTGTAATAACATTTGTTTCATATTTGCACCAATAGAGGAAAATGACTTGATTTTATACCAAAGAAAATAAATGTCAACTACATTAGCTTAATTTGCTACATTTACCATTAAGTGACATGTCAACCGTTTGGTAGAGACCAATATTTCCAAAACCACAGGGTCTGTTGAAGAAAAAAAATTGATTGCGTTTATGAATCACCCTACGGTAAAAGAAATGCAAAGAAAAGATTTTTCACAGGTTTTTTTCTTGGTGTGGTTGAAATTTAAACCAGTGTTTTGTGTCATTTTGACAGAAATAAACTGTATCCAATGCCCCAGACATTTTTTGTTGCTTATTTCTTTATAAATTAGCATTTTATTTTCATTTATCTACTGTACTTGGTATTTTTATTAGGTCATGTACTTAAACCATTAAGTGGCATCTCAACCGTTAGGCTGAGATGAACCGTTGATCTCAACCGTTTGGTAGAGGTCAATATTTTCAAAACCACAGGGTCTGTTGAAGAAAAATGTATTGTGTTTATGAATCACCCTACAGTAAAAGAAATGAAAAAAATTCACAGATTTTTTTTCTAGGTGTGGATGTTAAAGGGTTAAATAACCGCCGGTTAGCACTTCATGACAAAAACGGCCAAAAAGACTAAATTACCCAATCCGAAGCACGAGCGCAACAAAACTCAAGCTATTTTCCTCATTTCTGGGAGATTCTGTGAACGAGCGACGCCAAGCAAATAACAATGAAATATTATTAGCCGAACTAAATAAGCCAACAAGTTATCCAACGTCAAAGGCAAGTTTAGCTAACCTGCATTCAGCCTAAATTAGCTTTTTTTTTTAAATAGCTTTTTTTTGCTAGGAAGCTTGGAGGCTAACTTTGCCTAGTTTACTTACTAGCAGTACGGTCTGTCACACCGCCACACAGAACCGTGAGTGAGATAAGTTTCACACCGCGGCGGATATCAGCCGTCCGGTCGGGAAAAGCTGTCGGTTACCTGTGACCGTCTGATCAACCGATAACAACGCGGAGAAGAAAGTACTAAAGCTCCTCACTGACCTGAAACAAACAGCCAACACATGCGGGGAGCAAAGATGGAAGTGAGAGAGGGAGGGAGGACGTGACGTCAGACAAAGAAGAGAAGAGTAATTGGGTTTTTTCTGCCCTGAGTTTAGTTCTGCAGGTTGCAGGCGATGTTCGCTCCTGTAAAACTTTCCTTAAGCAGCATGTTTGATTAATGCTATGAATTATTAGTTATGACCCAACAAATAACAGAAACAAATTTCACAAAGATACAGCTTACTAAAACAGATACAGGATTTTCAATAGATAGTTAAATAAGATTAAATACAATACTAAAGAAAACTAGACTGATGAATATTGTGAATCAGTTTTGCAAAGTGTCTATAAATGGATTGACGTCACACAAATAATATTTTTGTACACATTGATAGAGTTCAATCTTCTAAGTTTCTGGGTGCTTGTGAACATGCAAACATATCATTAGGACTTCAAATAAAACTCAAAAATAACTGAAGCTTCAAAAAGTTCCCAGAAGAAAAAAAGGCAAATAATATAAAATAAAAAAATAGATATAAAAATAACTCAGCACCTTTCCTGCCACAGAAGATTAAACTGTGTTGATGTTTAGAAAGTATTGCACCAAAAGTTTTGCATCCACAATTCCTTGGATTTGGCTATCAGCCACACCAGAGGTGAAGAGATAAACTAAGAGATGATTCATTGATTAGTCCAGCAGCAGATGCCAATTCCAAAACATCAGTCTTCATTTTTCACATTTGTCTCAACAAGGGCAGGATGCAATACTTAAAAAAAAACAATAAAAACGTAATTAGTGGCAGAGCTGGGCTGTTAGTTTTATTTAACAAGGTCTTTGATTTCTTGAAATTTAGCCCAATTTCAATTACTCTCACAACTAAGTGATGCTGTCATTTCCATCATTTCATCCACTTTCAAAAGGAAATGTTTCACCAGGTGATGGATATATGGAAATATCAATCTTAATGCTAGAATACTCTAGATATAACAGCACACAGCAAAATAGTGTTTCTGTGGGAAAATTAAAAATGCTAGTTTTCTTATAGTGAGCGTTTCGAAAACATTAACAATGTGGTTAACAACTTTGACCCACTTCTGTAAATGTATTTTATCAATTTCCTTTCTTGTCGATCATTATCAAACCAATCTAAAATCTGTTTTTTCCATCAAGATTAGGATTTAAATAAGTAGTTTCAACATGTAGCAGGTATTATTATTATATATGTCATATATAACAATATATGCATGCAATAGTACTATAAAGTAATGATAATCACAAAACGTGAGCTGTGTTCAGTGAAATTGTTCCTTAAATCTTAAACACTGGGTGTTCCCAGTGTTTAAGATTTTTATTGGGCTTTTGCTCAATTTAAAAAACCAAAATCATGTAGGGATTGGTGGTTGTCAGGACTCTTTCCTCTTGACTGTAAATACAAATAAACAACAGAAAGCTCCAGAGTACATTACACTCTAAAAAGAAAATAGTTGAACCAACTTAACTGAATTGCTTCTGTAGGTAACAAGCAATTCAATTAAGTTTATCCAACTGAATTTCTTAAATTTATCCAACTTAATTTATTAAGTTTAACCAATTCAATATATTATAATCATCCAACTCAATTTGTTAATTTATTTTTAACAAATTTA
>CAEGAF010079543.1:0-35962 GCA_903067075.1 Micropoecilia bifurca | reverse complement strand
TGTGTGTGTGTGTGTGTGTGTGTGTGTGTGTGTGTGTGTGTGTGTGTGTGTGTGTGTGTGTGTGTGTGTGTGTGTTTCAGGTCACGTGGATTTCACCATCGAGGTGGAGCGAGCTTTGCGGGTGCTGGACGGAGCAGTGCTGGTTCTGTGTGCAGTGGGAGGCATCCAGTGTCAGACCATGACCGTCAACAGACAGATGAAGCGCTACAACGTCCCCTTCCTCACCTTCATCAACAAGCTTGACCGGATGGGAGCCAACCCGAGCCGGGCGCTGCAGCAGATGAGGTACGGGTTCAACTGAAGTCCTCACACTGAGCCGAGTCATGAAAGTCAGGCAACGCTCTGATTGTCTTGAGTGCCATTAACAACTTGGGGGAGATAACTGGAAACCTGGGAATCAAATGAATAAATATTGACTGACTTGTCAGACTAGGTTGATTGGCAAAAATAAGAATTACTCACATTTTAGAGAAACTGTTGCCATAAAGAAATACATAAAAACAATTGTGAAGGTTAAATAAAGATGTTAAAACTACAGCGTGAAACATTTGTAAAAAAATTCTTTTTACATATTTGTTAAAACTGTCTCTATGTCATGACAGTATAACATGAGAGAAATCATGTGAAAAGATTTAGCCTTGCGGTTGTACTGACATCTGCAGAAATACACCATTATTGTCTGAAACAATCAATCAGAGCAAGGAGGAGCATCAGCGCTGTCTATCAGTGTCATGTACATGCTGCTGAGCATGCTAACGGCGGAGAAACAACTTCCTGTTACAGGAAAACTATTTACCTGCCGTCATAAGTGGCTAAGCTAACTAGCCTGTGTGTTTACCGGCAGAATCCGCTGTGGGGAAGGAACTGTATGAGAGCAGAGAACAGGGGGGGAGGATGTGAGCAGCACATGAACAAGGGTGATTGACAGCGCCAGAACCCTGCTCCAGGCTCTGATTGTTGTTGTTCGGTGTATTTCTGCAGATGGCAGTAGGACCACAGGGAGAAAGTATAGGAGCTCAGTCCTTTACAAATTATATAATATACACTCTTATCAGAAGTATATATTTATTACACTTTTAATAACTATATATATATATATTTATATATATATATATAAAATTAATTAATTAATTTAATTTACCAACTGCAGTTTTAATAAAAATCTCTGAATTTTTAACTCTTATCGTTTAATCTGTGGTGTTACTGTTTTATAGTCTTTTCCTATAAATCAAAATAAACTCAGGTTGCAAAATTCAAAGTTTTTTTTTGTGATTAGAGATGAAAAAACTCTGACCTGTAGACGCCAACTTCTCCCTAAGAGCAGCGTATGCGTTGTTATGGCGGTGCCTCTGGACTCTGACCTGAACTTTATTTTTCTTTTAGATCTAAACTGAACCACAACGCAGCCTTCCTGAACATCCCCATTGGCTTGGAGGGGAACATGAGTGGCATCATCGACCTGTTGGAAGAGCGGAGCATGTACTTTGAAGGACCATTTGGGTAACAGTAGTTTGTTTTACTGATTTCATAAAACTTTCCTGTGTGTTACATCGTTTAAAAGTCTCTCCGATCCACGTTCATCTCACTGTCACTTCCAGATAAGAGGGGTGAGAATTTCTGAATTTCTGTTTCATCTTCGCTGCAGTCAAAGCATTCGCTACGACGAGATCCCAGCAGATTTCCGAGCAGAAGCTGCAGACCGCAGGCAGGAACTGGTGGAGTGTGTCGCCAACGCTGATGAAATTCTTGGGGAAATGTTCCTGGAGGAGAAAGTTCCTACCAAAGAGGACCTCAAGGTTAGCATCTTGTAAGAGTTTGGACACTTAGAGTTTGTGTAAAACTGAGCAGCTTGTCACCACATTTATGGGTTAATGTTTGCTTGACAGACACAACATAGGAAGTTGAAAAGTGTTCATATTATTATTAATCTCTTAAATAAACAGATTCCAAAGTATTCATGTCCTTTAAACTGGTTTACAATTTGCCTTCTTAAAATCACAAACTATAGTGTATTTTAATTAGATTTTATGTCAAATAACAACATACAATAAAGAGTAAAGGGAAAAGTGATGCATGTTTTTGCTTTTCAGTATTTTAGAGAAGCACACTATGCTGTAATTTCAGCTGCAAGTCATGTGCAGCATGTCTTCTCAGGAGTCTTTCACAACTACTGACCGCAATGGTTTTCCATTTGAACTCAGCTTTTCAATTGTATTCAGGTCTGAACTTTGACCAGGCCAATCTAACGCACAAATATTCTACCATCTAAACCGGGGATGGTCCTCAAGAGCTGCCGTCCAGCAACTTTTAGATGCACCATGCACGCGTTAATGAAAGCCAGTCACTTCATAAATGTTTCACCTCCTCGTTTGCCAGGCTGCGGTTCGCAGAGCCACAGTGCAGCGCCTGTTCAGCCCGGTGTTGGTCGGCACGGCGCTGAAAAACAAAGGCGTCCAGCCTCTCCTGGACGCCGTCCTGGATTACCTGCCGAACCCCAGCGAAGTCAAGAACTACGCCATCCTCAATGAAGAGTGAGAGCCTCAGAACTTTGTCTCGTCAAAGTGGATGTCGTGAACATTTGGCCAAAAAGGTTTTAAGCTAATCTCAAGAGAGCTGGTTTGTTTTTGATGCTGGTTTGCAGAAACAGTTATTTCTCTAAAAACAAAAGCTGCCAAAGTGAAACTTATTAACCTCCTACATTTTTTTTTATTAATTTTGTTCTCTTTGTTTTAGGGATTCAGCAGAGAAGTCAAAGATTGAAATGGACCCGACCAGAGACGCCTCAAACCCTTACGTTGGCCTGGCCTTTAAACTGGAGGTACGTGCTTGTCTTTTTTTTTTTTCAAAATGATTATTTCCGCCTCGGTTTGTCTCAGAAGAGCGAGGTCCGTTACGCTTTGCCGTCTCTTGTCGACAGGCCGGCAGGTTCGGCCAGCTGACCTACGTCCGCGTTTACCAGGGCTGCCTGAAGAAAGGAGAGTACATCTACAACACGCGCACGGGCAAAAAAGTCCGAGTTCAGAGGCTGGTGCGCCTCCACGCCGATCAGATGGAGGTGAGGGCGAGTCGGCGCCGGGTCGTCACGGGTTACCGTTCATCTCCATCTGCTGTGTGCAGATTAAAAACTAGAGAAGTGCATGACTGGCCAGAGGAGTCAAGTTCCTCTTCTTGCTTTAGTCAAGTGTGCAGATAAGAACCACATCCTCCATGACAACGGAGCAACATGTTTCCATCCGCCTCACAAGCGAAGCAAAACACAACAGCTATGAAAATGTGTTTATTAATATGAAATAAATGTTAATGGAGTGAATTTAACCAGGCTGTCTCCTCTGTCTGGTTGTGGTGTTTAAGGACGTGGATGAGGTTTACGCAGGAGACATCTGCGCTCTGTTTGGGATCGACTGTGCCAGCGGAGACACGTTCACATCCAAGACCAGCTCCAACCTCTCCATGGTGAGCCACCCGAACGGCCGGGGCGAACCAACTGCAGGAAACATAGTTGGATATGTTTTGTTTTTTTTCCTAATTTGTTGTCCTGATGCTCACACAGGAGTCCATTCACGTTCCAGAGCCCGTCATTTCCATGGCAATTAGGCCATCAAATAAGGTAAAAGGGTTTTCTTTTTTTAAAAAACCTGAAAGAAATGCTAATAAAGGATTGTCTACAAATGTCTTTTTTTTTGTTCTCTCTTTACCAGAACGACTTGGACAAATTCTCTAAAGGCATCAACCGTTTCACCAGAGAGGACCCCACGTTCAGAGTAACCTTTGACACCGAGAGCAAAGAAACCATCATCTCAGGCATGGGCGAGCTGCATCTGGAGATCTACTCCCAGGTACACCATCATCCCTAACCAGGTTTTCAGCTGCTTTTACTCTCATTTTGTTCTCCAGTTGTTGCTAATGAGATGTAAATTCAACAGCCAAGAATTCAGGACTAATGTCACCAAATCCGCTTTTTTTCTCTCTTTTTTTTGCCCATAAGCAACATATCTTTTTCACCGCAGTCTGTTTGGCCCAGTTCCAATCTTTCTACTCATAAAAAAAAGATTCAATCTGCACCACTTCAATATGTGGAACTAATTCAGATTCATATCAAAGAGTCTGCAGATGTTGCATTCTGTCCGGCTTTTATGTCTTCTGTGATGTGAGACTCACATCGTAATTCTGCACCAGAAAAAGCTGGACGCTGTAAATCAGCAATAAAATAATAATTTTGATCTTTAGCAGGCCAGCAAAAAAAAAACGTCTCCACCTTCTTTTCTTGGAGTCGTTCACTGGTTTACTTTACCCTGTTAATCCTGCATTAAGCACAGGATTAACAAGGCACAGCAAATGTTAAATGCACTTTAAAGTTGTTTTTAACCCTCGCCTGCTGATTCTTTTTCCCCTCTAACACTTTCCTTGTAGAGGATGGAGCGAGAATACAACTGTCCCTGTGTGATGGGGAAACCAAAAGTGGCTTTCAGAGAGACGATCGCCAGTCCTGTACCGTAAGTCAGCCTCCTAATCTACGCAACCAGTTCAAAGCACGAGACAAACCTTTAAACGCTTTATTGAGTATAAACTCCAGCTTCTTCTTCTTAAACGGCTGAAGATGCAGGGGATAAAAAAGAAAGAAAAACAGCTAATCTTGCTTCAGATATTGCAGCACGTCTGCAGAGAAATAACTGACTACAAAGTGTTGGACTCTCAGCTTAGAAAACAGCAGCAGATCAGTTTGGTTTTGCTTGTTTTTCACTTTCGTGAACGTGGGGCAGCTTTTCCGTGTGCAGCACCTTTACGCCCTCTGCTGGAGACCAGGTGAACAGCAGCTTCCACTGAGGAATTTCCTGCAACAAATACACACACTGTTAACACATCTTTATTGTAAAATGTGTAGCTTAGCACAATATAGGGAGATCATTGACCTAATACTCATTTTGAATTTAAATGTATCAGTTTTTATTTAATGGCTTAATTAATTCTGCTTGGGTTTAACATGAGAAAATCTCTAGTTTTCAGCTTTTACTGCACGTGTTTACCTGAGACACTATGTCATGCAGCAGAACGTGACAGTCAAACTTCAGCTGGTCATTCTCTGTTGCCTGTAGCACAGAAAGTAACCGCAAACATGTTTAGTTCAAAGGTCAAAGACTTAATCTGACGCAGACTTTCAGTTTTTGTGAACATTTGGCATGAAAAAACATTTATTGGACAGTAAAGGATGGAAACTACATTTATTTGACAGTTCAGACTCAGACATTGCATTTTCGCTCCAGGAATCCTTTTAAAGAATCGGGTTGTTCTCCGAGATTAACATGTTTTCATGTCACAACTTGACCAAATTTGAGCACACAAATAAGAAATTTGACTTTGGTTCCACTTCTCTCTGAAGTAGTACATTTTTAGTTATTAATAAATAAAATTGGAGATTAAATACATTGCAAAATGTGTATGTGCAGTGTTTTACAAAAGAGAAAAGCTGGAATAAATTAGTGCAAATATGCACAATATCTATCTGGACTCTTCAAGTGTTCATCACAGTAAAAGCCTGAGGGAAGATTGTGCAAAATTATGTCCTGAAACAAATCCAAAGTACTTGTGAAGATTTTCTCTGAAGCTGGTAAAGATAATGTTGTTAACAGGGTAACAAGTTCTATACCAACATAAGCTGAAAAGTCGCTCAGTGAGGAAGAAGAGGTGACTCAGAAATCAACGCTGCAGTCCACAATGTTTAAATTTAAAGCAAAAATGATGAATCACGTAAGGCTGACATCATCATCTCCACTGTGAAGCACGGGGGAGCCAGCATCATGGCGTGTGGGTGTGTTGCTTCATTTGAGAATAAACAGATGCCGTCTGGAGAAAAAACCATATATGAACAAAGTGAAGCACTACCTGAAGACATCTGCCAGGAAGCTAAAGTTTGGACAGAAATTGGTCTTTTAAATGTAAAATGAGATCGCCAATTTAGTTTCAAAGTGGCTCAAGAGCAACAAACACGAAGCTCTGATTTCAGTCCTATTGACAATTTATTGGCAGAGTTGATAAGGTGTGTTAGATCAGAACAATTTTGTGCAAATTATAGAGGAAAAGCTTTCGAAAGAATCAGAAATTACAGCTTTACTTCCAACAAAAATAACAAATTTCATCTTGGTTTCTGCTAGGTGTTTTATAAGCCTGGTGGGCCACAAGGCTTTGCTTGCTCCCCAGACTAAGAGTCATTTGTTATTTTAAATAGGGATTTTAATGCACCACTAACAGTGACAGTAGAGACGGATTAAGCTAGGTTTACTGTCAACGTGTTGAACTGCACTAATTGCGTTGTTTCGCACCTGCCCTTTGACCTCACACGTTATAATTTGCAATTTATGAGGCCTGCTTCTGCACCTCCGAATTTTTGTAACTTAACATTTTTTAAACTGTGGTCTGCCCCGGCACCCCTACCACCGGACTTGGCAGATTTTCATGAGGAAACCCTGGAGACCCGATCGGTTTCGGCAGATGTTTTTACGTAACTTTCCCGGTAAAGTCCTTGCTTGCAGGTCAAACAGCTCATTAAGGAAAAAAACTCCTGCTATTTTCTTCTTCCACTGTCTAAATGAAATCTAGCAGCTTACCAGCTGAGTGATGTTGGCCACCTGAGCCACGTTGTACAGAGTGTTTTCTGTTGACTCCTTCAGCATAATGAAGCTGGAGGCCACGATACTCAGGTGCCAGAAAGGAGTCATCTCTGGGTCGATGTGACCGTAGCTGTCTGCAAGACATTTGAGGAGGAGGATCTCATTGAGTAAACCAAATGCTTTCTGATAATCATCAGCAGTAATCTGTAGCGTCTCTATTGTTGAGCATTACCAGGTAGGCGCTTTTCGGTGCGGACGGTTTTGTTGGTCTTGTACTGCTGGTACAAGGCCTCCTCTTCAGATTTAGCGTCACGTTTCAAGATCTCCTCGCACAAGGAGACCTGGACTTGAGGTGAGAGCCGCTTTGCTCCACTCGGAAAGAAAACCTCGGCGGAGCATTTCTCTTTAGTCTGGTTGTAATTGAAGTGAATGGGAGCAGACAGAAAAAAGGCGTCACCTTAGCGTAAACAGTGAGTCAGGATAAACCACACAGTTATTCATCCAAGTCTTCATTTATCAGGCAGTCGGTTCTCCTCAGGCCCGGTTAGACCTGCTGACTGTAATACCATAGATTACCAAACTGTTTAAACTTCAATCTTTCCTGAGACTTGCCTAATATTTCTTTCAATAAACACAATGGCAAGAGAAAACCGCCAAATAAAAAAAAGGAGAAGATGGCGACAATAATCCAATTCAAAAGGGCAAAAGTCTATTTAAACGTTTTCATTTCAGTATCTTGAATAAGTGCTTTAGAGAAAAAGTTGTTTCTAAAAATATCCACATGTTCAAAACTGATTCTAAATTTAGAACGAGACATGGATCTAGAGATGCACAGAGAAATCGATTAGTGACGGAAATTGTTCAGTCGATTCTTACTCTTAACTTACTGGTGAGGAACTCAAAAGAAATCCTACTATTTTCTGATAATCGAATGCACCATGTAAATGCTTCCAAGTAGCAGTAACAACAACTCTTTGACTTGGAGGATTTTCCCCGGGACAGACTCAAGGCTAGACTGTTTTTGGTATCAGTAAAGTTAGACGTATACGGAAATTTTGTATTTTTAATGACACGTTTGAGAGTCATTCAGGCTGCAGGAGAGCGAGAGAAAGCAAGACTTAGAATATAACAAGCAAACTAAACATAGAACAAAGTCACACTGTTTTATTCTTTTAAATTGTTACTAAACATGTCTGCTTTGGAAATATTGGCAGCCTTTTGGAGATCTCTGTTACAAAAATATTTTTAAAAAAAAATAAAACACAGAACAATGCTTCCAGTAGTGCCAGCTACTGTATTAATGTAAAATGTTAACTTTTGTTGATATTTTTCATCCTCAATGTAAAATATCACTAAACACCTTAATTAACTCTCACTCTTTTCTAGAAAACATCTGAAATGTGTTTGTATCTTATATCATTGTCATTAAAGATAAATCAGAGTCAGCTATAAGTCACAAAACTGTTGATTCGTGCAACTCCAATTAACATCCTTCAACGCAAACAGCAGCTTTAACAACCAAGTGAAGTTTCTCCTACGTTGCTGATGATCTCGTGCACCGATATCTCCAGCTGGTACTTTCTCCCGGAGTCTGCCACTTCCTGCTGGGAACATTCAGAGTTGAGCTGCGGTCGGATCAAACGTGCAGATTGTGAAATGTTCGCTGCTCGGCAGCAAAGGTGAACCTGACCTCCGTGTTGCCGCTGTGGACCTCCTTCAGTCCAAACAGCTTGTAAGGGGAGCCGTGGCGCGTGTTGAGGTAGTGCTGGACCACCTTGGCGGCCCGCTGGGCTGGGTAGTGGTTGGGGTTCAGCTCACCTGTCGCCATCACATCCTCCTCCGCCGCTTCTTTCTGTGCACAGAGAGAGAGAGAGGAAATGTGAACTCCTGATGGACTTTGACCCCCTGGGTGCTCACTGGGTGGGGTTGCTGTCTTCAGCTTCGGACACATTTACTGAGGAGAGTAGAAAGTAGAACAAACATGCAAGAGCAAAAAGGGTGAATCAAAGAGCTTCTTGCCTGGGCTGCAGTGCTGAAGGTTTGACTGGGTGAATGTTTTCTCCGTTCAGTCCTCCAACTCAGCTGCTCCTCCCGCAAACGAAACCATTACTTCCTCCTTTGACAGCCGAGCTCCTCTAGCTCTACCCCCTTTTTAAAGAGACAGGACGCTTCTCCTGCTCAGCAGTTTTACAGCACTCGCAGCTAAAGCAATCAACATTTAAGCCCAGCATTATCCACACCTCTGTTTCTCTGTTTTGTTTGCAATTAGAAATTTGGAAAGCATTTCTAAAAAAGACTATTATTATGATTGGAGAGCATGTTTCAAAACAAAATATAAAAAAAATATTGGAAGGTCTCATTTCCATCACCCTAATCTTTAACTCCCTCCACATATCCTCTATTTGGTTACTTTCAGGACTCTGCTAAAGATTCATATTATTTCCGTCTGAAGAAACATGTCAGTAAAACTAAGATTATTTCTAAATGTTGAATTTGCCATTGATTTGTTTTGTGATGAACTGTAAATATTTTCACCTGAATAGAAGCACAACACGGCATAAAATGTCTTACTCCAGAAACATCCATCTATTTTCTTAACACCATTGTCCCTTAGTGGGGTCAGGAGGAGCTGGTGCCTGTCTCCAGCTAATGTTCCAGGCAAGAGGCGGGGTCACCCTGGACAAGTCGCCAGTCTATCACAGGGCAACACATAAACACACAACTATGCGCACACACACTCAAACCTAGGGACAATTTGGAGAGGTCAATTAACCTGACAGTCATGTCAGGTTATGGAAACCGGAGTACCCAGAGAAAACCCACGCATGCACAAAGAGAACATGCAAACTCTATGCAGAAAGACCGGGGCCAGGAATCGAACCCAGAACCTTCTTGCTGCAAGGCAACAGCTCTACCAACTGTGCCACTGTGCAGCCTACTCCAGAAACATTCAACAAGTAATTCAATTTAATGAAGTTTCTGTGCAAAATCAATGAAACCTTACAAATTACACTCCAGCGCAACCAAAAATAAACACAATTAATTTGATTTTAAAAAATCCCAAAATAACAAAATAAAATCAGAAAATATTTAATAATCACCTCTGTATGACGATGAGTCTCACGCTTAGTTTTCACTTTTTGTTGTCACAGTGGCAGGTTCTTAAAATATTTTTTGCCAATTTGTGCTCTAAAGTTCCAGCCGAATGCTGGGCCTTCCCTAAGTACTTATCGAAAAGTACCATAATCATCTGGCTCACGTTAATTTATCATACCATTAACTGATTAATCGCTCATTGCGACAGGCTCAACCATGACAAACTTTGCGTTCAGTCCATCATCCTGCTTCATATCGTCTCTTCCGTTTTCAGATTTGACTTCACCCATAAGAAGCAGAGCGGCGGCTCCGGGCAGTTCGGTAAAGTCATCGGGGTCCTGGAGCCCCTGGAACCCGAACACTACACCAAGCTGGAGTTTGAAGATCAGACCATGGGAACGAACGTCCCCAAGCAGTTTGTGCCGGCTGTGGAGAGGGTATGTGCTTTCATTGTTCGTAGCGCTACATACTGTATGTCTAAAGTTGAGAAATATTTTCACAAAAGTGTGAAAGAAATAAAAAAAGAAGCAGTAGCTTGAAGACCAAAAGGACTGGCAACACATTCAGGGATTTATAAGTGCTCTGTGCTGAACCCATTCTGCTTATGATTCATCACGGTGGGAATTTACCACTTGTAAATTCAAGTTGAATTAGTCGATTTTATTTGAAATGCAGCAGCAGTGAGTAGAAGTAGCTGAAAGTCCAAATTTTGCTCTTGCGTCATGTTTTACTGTTGAGGGTTTAAGTCCTCTGCAGTACCGTAGCTGTCAAGATAGCGCCAAGCTCTCCAGGTTTTCCACAATTTTTCCTTCCATGTTTCTTGTGCTGCAGGGATTCAGGGAGGCCTGTGAGAAGGGACCCCTCAGCGGACACAAGATCTCAGGAGTCAGATTCCTTCTGGAGGACGGAGCTAACCACATGGTCGACTCCAATGAAATCTCCTTCATCCGTGCAGGAGAGGGCGCTGTGAAACAAGGTCTGCCTTAACATTGTGATTCGCTCAACACAGACAAATGAAAGTGGCGTGTGCAACCAAAAACAAACGAGCAGAAACATTCATTTCTACGGCTGTTTCTTTCTCTCCTCCACAGCAATGGAAAAGGCCAAGGCTGTGATTCTGGAGCCAATCATGTCGGTGGAGATCGTTGCGCCGCAGGAGTTTCAAGGTGTTGTCATTGCCGGGGTGAACCGTCGCCACGGTGTGATCACAGGCCAGGACGGCGCCGAGGGATACTTCACTCTGTATGCCGACGTGAGTCTGGCTTCAGATTACAGCATTTATATGTGATCTACATATATTTATATTCCTCCACTCCTTTCTAAATTCACCTGGATTTCCTCCAACAGGTTCCTCTGAACGACATGTTTGGCTACTCCACAGAGCTGCGCTCCTGCACCGAGGTACGTCTCGAATTCACAATCTAGATTGTTGTTGGTAGATGTTCCATCCAAGGTTTGAGAAATGCTCTTAATATTCAAGTTAAGTGCATTTGAAAGGCAGTTGTTGCATCTTCTAAAATGAGCCACTAGGGGCTTTTCAAGATGGCGGCATAGCAAGTGGTCAACTTCACTGATCTTCACAGCAGAATCTGACCCTCTTATTGACACTGTGAACATTAGTGAGCGTTCTTCTGACTCCAGCACAGCGTCGCCCAAAGACATGAAGAAAACCAATGAGATCTGTGCAGCAGAGTTTCAGCTGGCTAGCACAGGTAGCACGGCTAACACAGAGCTAGCTGCCACGCTGTTGACAGATAAAAAGACCACCACATTTGATCCTGTGTGTTGGTCACACAGGATCAAGTTTCAGCTGTTATGACCCGGAAAGCGGACATTCTGACTGAAATGCTTAAGAACCAGGCCATGGTGATGAAGGAGTTGGCCCGACGCGCAACTCAGGAGGACGGCCTGGACCGCTATGTGGTCCTCATTCGACAAAGAGGTTCTTACAATGAGACGACAACACTGAAAACAGGCAGGGTCATGTTTTTCCAAGATTTCTCAGCAGACACCATGCGAAACGTTTCTAGCTCCCCTTTGAAATGGATTTAAATATCTCTGTGTATTTGTTAAACCCGTCTTTGATCAGGTGTTCAGACCAAACTTTGTCCCATTATTCCACCAATCTAATCTAGACCTTTGTTGCTGCCATTGTCTTCCTTCCCACGTCTTGATGAGGGAGGATTTCACTTCTTAAAATGAACCCTCTTCCTCGCCTGCTCTGCCCTAACAGAATGAATCCTATTCTGTTTACTCAGAAGTTAATCAGAAAAATGAAAGAGTTGAGTTTTATGTGGAGCAATAAAAGTTCGTTCATAAAAATGTCCAACAGTACAGCTTCCAAGAGACTCTGGAGGCTTAAATCTTCCCGATCTCAAAAATGATCAATCGAGTCCTCTTATATCATATGTCCGTGAATGGAAAACTAGAAATTCATGCACAGTATGGCTGGGTGTAGAAGCCTCGTTATGTGACTCTTGAAAGATCACGTTTTCTTAAAAGTAGGCTACATGAAAACAATAAATAAATGCTGTAACAATGCAACCACTGTTAATACAGCCAAGGCGTCTCAGTCTGTTCAGGGCAAAACTGGGAAAACCTCCCCATTTACCCTTTAAGTCCAGAACCCTGACTTCCTCCCACGTACGCAGGTTTTATTTGGAGGATAGGTGAGTATCCCCCTAAAGAGGGTATTTCCTCTTTAGGCTGCTTTTATTTCAAAGATGAGATCCTCGTGTATTTTAATCAAGCTGTGAAGGCCTTCGGAATACGGAAAAATAGCCTCTTTCAGGGGTTTTTTCCAGATAAGAGACTTCAAAGAAAAAAGAAACAACTTTACTCAAGGACACTAAGATTTCAGACTTTGAGAAGCTGAGGGTTTTTTTGGAACTCGCGAGGCATCACTTAGTTTGTGCTATAAAAATGTTAAAATGCTGTTATAAATCTGACTCACCAACTCCGACCCAGACCTGGAGAGGAGAGCTGAATATCGAGATCGCTGAAGAAATATGGAGCAGCATTTGGAGCTCTGCCAGAGAGATTACGATTTGCATTCGTTCCTGGGCAATGCAGCTTAAATGACTACTTAGAGATCCCTTCGCCCTTATCCAGGTGTTAATGTTAATTCAGCATTTGGAAGCGGAGCCAACACGTCCTGGAAGGTTTCATCCACTTTCTCCGTTATGACTGCTAAAACTACAAGCCGACCACAATCCTAAAACAGTGCAGAAAATCAACGTCATTGTTTAAAACTTCTCCTTCTGCTCGCTGATTGGCCTGGACAAAGTCGACCGGGAGACAATCCGAGTCAAGGGGAGTGAATTTTTATTTTTATTTTTTTCAAGCCAAACTTCTAGTAAAAGCAGGGACACAACAATTTGTTTTGATTCAAATTAGCAGTCAGACAGAAGCTAATTTTCAAATTTTACTCAGGGAAAAAAAACGCTAAACTAGAGAACTGTAGAGTCGGTTGTGTCATTCGCTTTCCTGGATGCCTTGGTGGATGCATTTAAAGAGTGCTCTCCCGATGTTTCTGCAGGGAAAAGGAGAGTACACCATGGACTACAGCAGATATCAGCCCTGCCTGCCAGCAACACAAGAAGACCTCGTCAACAAATACTTGGAGGCCACAGGACAGCTGCCTGCAAAAAAGAACAAGTGGAAGAACTGAGCTGCTCCCTCGCTTGTTTATTGTCGGACTCCACAATCGCCCAGGACAATGTTGGAGTTCATATTTTGATGTTCTTTATTATTTTAACCCCCCTCTCAGCCTCCACTCTGTCTAAATCTCATGTGAAACGTATTTATGTTGTTTTGATCTCAACAGACTGCATCAAACCTGAGTCGTTGCTGAAAGCATTTTTCACTCGAGCTCACGCTGGTTTTTGTACTGTGTACACAATGATATTGATCTGATAATGACTGCAACAAATATATACATATATGCCGTTTTCATGCAGCGGTTGTATAGTTTTGATCTTCCTCACCTGCTCTGCGTTCTCCTCCGCCGGCTCCGGATGAGCCGAGGCGTCCATGGAAACCGTTTCAGGTCCGATTGTCGTCACGTTGAGGCTCCATGTCACCTCCATCAACGCAACCAGAACAATCGCTCTCCTCAATCCCATTCCTGTCGGCTGTGAAGCTCAGGTGTGTGTGTGTGTGTGTGTGTGTTTGCGTGTGTGTGAGCAAGGTCAAAGCGACTAATAGTACAGAGGAGTGCAGCAGGAGGAATGACGCTCCTGTCGGCGCCGAGTTGTGCAACCAGAAGAAAGAAGAGGAGGGGAAACTAGAGATAAGATTTTCCACATCCTGCCTGCTTCCAAGCACAGTCTGTTTTCTTGTTCCCATAAGGTAAACAAATCCGCTCCACTTTAGCTGCTCGCGTTCCTCATTTTGTCTCTGTCGACGCTCTCAGCTCTTGAGCCTCCAAAGCGTGTGAGGAGGAAAGCAGCTGTCTGGCAGGATTCATCTGAGAGTTGATTGGATTGCAGCCGCACCTCCTTCTCTGTGTTTGACTAAAGGAATAACAAAACTTGAACCAAGTAAGCTGCTTTTAGGAAGGTATACAATCTTTTAAGATTGAAGTTAAAAATGGAACTCGGGAGGGAGAGACAGACGAGAGTCTAAGGGTCACTTTTTTTGTTTTTTTTAACCAGTCAAATTTGAGGGTTTTGTTCTGCTACAATCCAATATTTGACCGTCGTCCTTTCTTCATCAGTTACTGAAAACAGACAAAATATGAACCTTTGCCTAGAGGCTGCAGCTTATAATCTACCCGTTAAAGCTGTGTATGTGTGTGTGTGTGAGTAACCCAGAGGTGTGCGACCTTTACGACCCAAAAAACCGTTTTCCCCCTCACACCAGCTAAATAAAACTAATTTAGAGCCACTAATGTTCCCTGACCTTTTGACTCCTGTTGGCCCACCAGAGTGAGCAAACAAGCTCACATCAGGACCTGCTGCAGGCTCCTTATCACCATGGAGATGGAGGTGAAGACTCTGTCATACTATACCTGCTTCAACAAACCCACCTTCATCTGGACAAGGCAGGCAGGACCCAACCAAGTTTCCATAGGGACACCTTGTTCATCACTATAAATGGAAATTGAGACTTTATATAGAGCTCTGGAAAAAATTAAGAGACCGCTTAAAATGATCCGTTCCTCTGATTTTACTCCTTATAGGTCTATTTTTGAGTAAAATGAACATTGTTCTTTTATTCTATGAACTACTGACAGCGTGTCTCAGAACTTAAAGCAAAAATTTAGTTTTTATTTGCAGAAAATGAGAAACGGTCAAAATAACAAAAAACATGCACCGATTTCAGACCAAACAAATTCATGTTCATTTAGAAACGACAACACTAATGTTTTAACTCGGGAAGAGTTCAGAAATCAACATTTGGTGGAAAAACAAGGTTTTCAGGGGATTCAGTGCTGTGGGCTCTTTGTTTTTTCCAGAGCTGTTTATCACTTTGTGTCTCATATATATCTTATAATTTTCACTTTTTTATTGTGTAATTAAAATTAACAAATTAAAACCGGTTAAAGATTAGTTCTCTTTTTTCTGCATTAATCTAGATGCTTTGAAAACTCTCTAGGATAAACTTTAGTAAGGTTTATCCTAGAGAGTTTATCTGCAACTTTAAGTTCAGTACTTTAAGAAGAATCACATTTTAACTGATTAATTTATCATGTTCCAATTATTTCATTGAATAAGTAATAATGTCAAACATTTAAAAAGTGAACAAAATTCACACTTTTTATAATGTTTTGTTTAAAAGAGCTTCTGTCATTAAAATTAAATCTTTCCTAAACTCCTTCTCGAGAAATTCTATATCATTGCTTCATTGATATAGGAACCTGATGCTTGAAATCCATTACGCAGGTAGGGGGCGTCGCTAAATGACCTTTGCACTAAGCAGGTGTTTTGTGCAAAACATCTGCTTGGTTTGGTAAAGATGAGAAAATACATATCACTAACTTCAGTATTTTAAATACTCGAGTTTATTCCCATTCATTCCTAATAACTCCCTATAAAGTGTCATTAGTTCTAATGCAAAATTTCAAACTTTTAGAATTTCTGTAATTTTTCAACCCTATAAAGTCACCACTTTGGATAAAGTCACCATGAAAACAACACGCTGTTGAAATCCTATTTAATAACAACGATAGAACCAAATTATTCAACTTTTTTCTTTGGATTTATGATTCTTTTTTAAAAAATCACAAACAGAGCAAATAAAATGTCGTTTCTCTTTCAAAAAACATTTAAGAAACAGAGCACATCTTCATCAGCTTCCTCCTCCTCCTCCTCTTCACACGGCCCATCTGATGGACGTCCGGAGCATTTCGAGGCTCTTGTTCTCCCGCCACCTCGCAGTCGGCCCGCTGGGTTTGGCCGTCCCTGCGGTCGGTCCGCGGCAGGTTGTCGATCAGCTCGTAGAGGCTGAAGACGCTGAAGCAGATTTCATCGTAGGCCGTCTTGGTCCCGCACTCGAACAAGCAGGCGAAGGCCACGGCCGGAGGCTCCCCGGGTGACGGCGACAGCTCCAGGTAGGCCAGGTCCGAGTAGGCGCTGGGGCCCTCGTAGATCACCCAGGGGCCACGCCAGCTGTCCGGATCGCGTGGGAACAGGCTGAGGAACACGCCCAGATCTCTGCGCGCGGTGGTCCACGTCGGATGGGAATACACCACCCAGGTGGGGGTCAGGAAGTCTGGCCGGGGAGCAGAGTGGGAGCCATCAGTGTGGCCCGGTAAGGACGTCCAGTGTCTGCTGCGGGGGGACGTGTGACCGCCGCGGGCTTCACGGGCACGTAGCGGGGCGGGGAACCCAACAACGCTTCCGTGGCAGCCGTTCCTAGGCTCCACCAGGCTCTGCACCAGCTGGCCCTCCTGAAACACGGCCCCGTCGTCCAGGCTGAGGGCCTGCACCCTGTAGCCCAGAGGGCTGCGGGCGTTACAGTACAGCACGTTGGAGCCGTCCTCTTCGTCCACGGACACCATCTGACACTCCACGCTCTCCGGCGCCGGGATGGGCTCGCCGAAGCGCCAGCTCCTCCCGTGGGTGTCGCTGTGGAAGCAGAAGGCGCGCGGGGTGGTCAGGCAGAGCTGGCCGAAGCACCGTCTACAGTCGATGTGGTAGGCGTAGGCGGGGATGAGCAGGCGGCCCGACTTCAGCTGGACGCCGTGACCCGGGCCCAGAGCGAAGGTGGCCCAGTCTGTCGGGGTCAGCGAGTTCGGTCGGTCGGTCAATCAGGTTTATTTCAGCGAAAAGCAAATGGGTTCAAGGGGCTTTACGCCATGAAAACGTTGAAACATAAACGCATCGTACAGTCAATTGTGAAACCAGTAACCAAACACCGCATTGTGTCCAGTGCCATCATCAAAATCACAGATATACACATGAAATATGTTGGTCAAATCATTCCTCTCTTCTGTATGGTTCAAGAGCAACACTGGACAGGAGGGGTTTGGCACTCATTTAAAGAAAATCAATGTTTCAGATGTTTGGCAGTTTGTGGAAGTTTGATCCCAGATTTGAAGCTGAATGCTGCTTCTCCAAGTTTGGTTCTGCTTCTAGGGATGCAGAGCAAAACCAGAACCAGAGGACCTGAGAGGCCTGGGAGGTTCATACAACAACAGCAACTAAGCCGTTCAGTGATTTATAAACTAGCAACAGTATTTTAAAGTCTATTCTCTGAGCTAAAAGGAGCCAGTGTAGGGACTTTGAAACTGGAGTGATGTGCTCTATCTTCCTGGTTTTAGTGAGAACTGGAGCGGCAGCATTCTGAACCGGATGTAAAGACACTGTCAATCAATGCGACTAAAGATAAACACACGGATGAGTTTCTCTATGTCTTGCTGGTACATTGATCTTTTAATCCTCGAAACCTTTTTCAAGATAGAAGGCCGACTTTGTAAGTGTTTATACCTTTGATGGTGCCTCCTATGACGGTATCTGTGAGGTCTGTGACTGGGCTCCAGGTGTCTCCTCCGTCAGCGCTGGAGATGTAGCAGAGTCTGGTCACGTTGTCCCCGGTGACCAGCTGGTAGGACTCCGAGGTGTGGCCAAGGACGGCGATGAAGAACAGGAAGAGGATGCCGGTGAACTCGTCATACACGGGACAGGGGTTCATGGACCTGTGACCAGGCAGGAAGGCCGTGCCCAGAACACACATGTCCTTCCACTGCAGCAAAATGACAGGAAGGGAAGGAGGAACACAGAGAAAATTAGCATAATTATATAACTATACATAATATATTTGCTTCAGAATGTCATGTGGATCCACCAGCTTTATTTTTTTTCTTTCAGTTTGGAGTACATTAAGAAAGTGATTTAAATTCATAACACCAACTCGTAACTCTTAAAGTGATCTTAAAGTGTTTTATCAACTAGCACTGATAATGTGGACTGCTAGTTGATGTGGAGGTCAGTACCACAGGTCACTGACCTCCACATAGTTCCTGTAGAAGGTGCCTTTCCTCATCACGAGC
This sequence comes from Micropoecilia bifurca, assembly GCA_903067075.1. Taxonomy (NCBI): domain Eukaryota; kingdom Metazoa; phylum Chordata; class Actinopteri; order Cyprinodontiformes; family Poeciliidae; genus Micropoecilia; species Micropoecilia bifurca. The sequence continues at coordinate 17,767 of CAEGAF010079543.1, read as the reverse complement.
AGATGAGCCTGAGAGTCCGACGGGGTCAGCCTCTCCTCACAGAAAGCCAGAAAAGACCTGAAGCGGCTCAGGTACAGCAGGGCCGGGACTCGGTACGTCACTCCGTTGGGCTCCTTGTGGAAGAGCACCGACCTCGCCGGGAAGTACGGGGATCTCATGCTCGCTTTTAGGTGAACTTCTCCAATTGATCGGGAATCTGCAGAGAGTAAAGGGCCAATTTCAGTGACAATCACTGAATTACATATCTATGGATAAAAACTAAGCAAAAGACGTGTAGATTCATGCATACGGAGTGTAAAGTCACAGTTCTTTGATCATTTTAAAGACTGGTCACAACTGGCTGCAGATACAGGAGCATTAAAACAAAGACAAACTGAGAAAGGTTTATTTCCAGTAGCCATTAAATACCACCTAGTTCTACATTTCACCCAATTTCATTACTGTCCATGTATTTTACTGCTTGTTTTCTCTAATAACAATAAAGATTGTTATTATTTTTAAAGTGTTTCCCAAAAACATTAATATTCTAAAGATTTTTTCACATTGCAACCATAAATGTTAATGCATTTTACTGTGGAGTGGGTGAAAAAAGGGTGAATGACTAAAAGCACATTTGTCCTCATTCCCCTATCAACATTTTTAACATTTTTTTCCTACAAATAACAGCTTCAAATCTCTTTGGGTTATGTCTGCACCTGCTTTCCTAGTCATTTCTTATTCTCTCTCAAAAAGTAGCTAAACCTCAAACAAACTAAATTTAACTCAGGAAAAATCTGAACTGAATTTATTTACAGGCTTTGACTGGTCCAATCCAACATCTTAGCTGATTCACATACTCTGTTTTGGGCTCTGTCTGTGCTGTAAATATTTTTTATTCCGAGGCCTGTGAGAGAGAACAAAAGTCACAGCTCAGTGAATAAAAACAGACACAAATGCATATTAACAGCCCTACGATTAATTCATTTGAACTTAACAACTGCTAAGGCTACATTTTGTGCACTAGTGCAAAATGTTTGGGAATATTAACATTCAAAAATTAAAATATATGTCTGATTCAAATCTCTGTACAATTAAAACATTTAAAGAAAGGCCAGACATATAAAACTGGTTTGTGTCTGATGCGAGACAATAAAAAAATACTGATAAAGCCCATCCATCCATCCATCCATCCATCCATCCATCCATCCATCCATCCATCCATCCATCCATCCATCCATCTATGACATCTTAAAACAGAGATACTCACAATCCTAGCGCTGTGTGAGAACTGCTGCAGCTCTGCGAAGGCACACAGACCGTCTGAGAGACCTGAGAGCTCCACTGCCTCATGAGGGAATGGTTGTTTGGTTTGTGTGTAGTTAGTTTGTGTCTGAAAGCAATGTTTTGTCTCCTCTCTGTTCACTGTTCAGAGAGGCGGCATTGCATGCTGCTCACTGACCCAGAAATGAACTCTCATCAGATCTACAGCTTTGGATGAATCAGCGAGAGAGCAGCCATTGTGGAGAAGAAGGCCAGGTTGGGGTGGAGGGCTGACGCTGAACAATAATGAGATAGTTTGCCTCCATTACGACCTTTTTATTCGTTGCAGTAATTATGGAAATGAACACGCTTTTTTCTTTCTGTGTTAATCTCTTTTATAGCAGTCTGTGTGTTGTTTATGTAGCTGAACTATGCAAATATTTTTAAACTACTTCCAAACCTTTGCACAGCAATACACATTTTCAAGCTCACCTTATTTTGTCTGTTAACATTTTAGGCAAAGCTTAAAAGTTTATTCATGTATTTCCTTAGATTTATTGTTATTTAGGATAGTATTGTTTATGAGTGATGCTTTATAAATAAACATAATTTGTGTTCTTTTCCCAAACAAATACAGATCAATTTATATGTATTAAATAGAGCACACAGACTCTTGCAGAAGATCACTGATCACTAGAATGCATTCATTCTCTCGCCTCACTAAAAGAAATAATCTTGCAATATTGGAAAGAGACAACACCGGTCAAACGTCAATAAAGATGAATAAAAACATAATAGCCTTGTTGAGTTAAATATTGTTAAGTATTTCCTTCTTCTTCTTTTTTAGTTATTTTTATTGGCTATCGTTGTCTAAAATGCTATTATTTAATATATTCGCGCTTCCGCTTTAATGCCTGGCAGTGCAAACTCAGGTTTGACGTTGTTACTGACGTCACTAATGAGCGACTCTACCTTTCACATGGTAGCATGCTAAAGTTGTGACTTCTCCTCGCCAAGGTAGTATAATTCTTACATACTGAAGCTCAAGCTAATGCCACATTGCGTGCGTGAGCTACTGCTAGCTTCAAATTTTACCTGCGTACGTTTTTAACCGCTGTCACGAAGTTCTCTGCCGCAAAAAGTAATATATTAGCGTCGAGGCTAACCAGTTAGCCACATAGCTAAGAGTTTGTTTTGGAGTCTCCTGAAGGGATGGTCTTGACATATTTGACTGAGCATTGGTGCGCAGTCAAATATGTCGGCACTTCTATTCTAACAATTCAACAAATATTAAGCAAAGTTTGTTTGCATAGTGCATTTAAGCAACAAGGCAGTTCAAAGTGTCTCCACTTGATAATACATAACACCAAGACCAGCCAAAAAAAACAAAACACACATAACGATACAGTAACAAAATAAACACACGTATAATAAGTTATAGGAATAATAATAAAGTAAATTCAGTTCCTTTTAAAAAATATATACTCTTATCCGAATGCCTCAGGTGGGATTTCTGGTAGCAGTCAGCTTTGCAACAAATCTGAAGAAGCCTCTGACTGAAGACTATTGTATGACTGTCGTGACACTTCAATGTCCAGGCAGCAGAGACAGTATTCTATCAGTAGCATGTCCTGGACGGAAGCATCAGTTGTTGACAAGCACTTCTAATCCATTTACTTCTCTTTAAATCTGTCTGGCAGTATGAATAGAAAGCCTGGCAGAGAGACATTGGGTTTAGGGATCCTTGATCCTTATCTGTTATGATTCTTGCTCTTGTGAACGAATAATCAACTGGAAGGCTGGTCAGTTCTATAGTCAGGTTAATAAATCCATTAAGGTGTAACATAATGTTATGATGTTCCATTAATTAAGTAATAGCCTAAAAAAGGCAAATAAATTGCTTCTGTTTGCTCTTTATAGTGAAAACAAATCTCTTTAGGGTGTTTTCTTCATTGATTTATGTTGCATTTTATTTCATCAGAATGCATCCCTGTACATTTTTGTGTGTGTGAAAATATACGTACACAAATTATTACTACAAACAGGAATATCTAATGAGCATTCAAGTTATTGGAACCTTATTAGAGAAACTACATGTGTTTTAACATCACATTCCCCTGTGATGTTAAAACACATTTTTCATGTTTTTACCTCCCTGAATGTGGTCAGTATGGGCAGCCTGTGGTCTGAGGGCCACTCCTCCTCCATCCTCTGTGTCGGTGCGTCTCCGGGCCCAGAGGGCCTGATCGCCTCTGGTGCCGAGGGCGGCGAGGTGACGGTCTGGACTCGAGAGGGTGCCGTGGTCGGGCGTCTGGCTCTCCCCGGACAGGAGGACGTCACCAGCGCAGCCTTCTCGCCCGCGGCCTCAGCCCACCTGTACGTGTCGCACGGAGACGCGGTGAGCGTGTTCGACCCCCGGAGCCTGAAGGGCCCGGTGGAGGATTTCCGCGGCGCGGGGGAGGAGGAGATTAATGCTGTGGCTCTGAATGAGACTGGCTCCAACGTGGCCGTGGCCGACGACTCTGGGGTGGTGAGGATACTCGAGATTCCGGGTGGTAAAGTTTGCCGGAGTCTCCGCAGACACACAAACATCTGCTCCTCCGTGGCTTTCCGACCCCACAGACCCAACAACCTCGTCTCCGTGGGACTGGACATGCAGGTGAGCGGACAAGGTTTAAGAGTGTGAATGTCACCTAGTATTTGTAGCGCTTGACCTTTTCACATGTTATCGTGCTACAACCACCTGATTTAATGTGTTTTATCGAGCACATGATCGCAAGGTGGAAGGAAAACGGCATGTGGCGTTTACATCATCATTTTACATTGTGTACGTAAAATGATGATCATTTTATATCATCATTACTTCATTAATAAAGCTCTACTTTGTGTTAGTTACTGCTGGGCAATATTGCTTAAAAATAACATTTCAGATTTGCTTATACCAAATTTGATTTTCGATTTCAATCCTTTTTTTTTCCCCTCACTTTTTTCTTATATTTTCTATACAAATTATAGAAAATATATTTTAATAAAAAGTGGCTTTTATTTTGATAATTTTTTCTGTGACTCGATCTAAATTCAAAGTCAAAATAAATAGAAGCTGTGAAAGACTCTCATTAAAACTCACACTCTGGAAACCTAAGAAAATTTCACATTTTCCAAAAGTGTGAAATCGTCAAAAACAGAGAATTTGATTAACCTGTTAGTGTCGATTTATCGCCCAGACCTAGTGTAGGTTCAAACGTTTGTCACAATGTGGCATAATATAAAAAGTTCAGGAGTAATAGATACTTTGATAAGGCTCTGCTGCTCAACCCTTCATATCCGTCTACTTTGCTGTTCCAGGTGATTCTGTGGGGTCTGCAGAAGACCCGCCCACTGTGGACTCTCAACCTGCAGGACGCAGCAGAAGAAGCGGGCGACCAGCAGCAGCGGCCGGGACAGCTCTTCAACCCGCCTCTGGCTCACTGCGTTTCGGTGTCGGGCTGCGGCAACGTTCTGGGCTGCGCCGCCGAGGACGGCCTGGTCCACTTGATGCGGATTGGCGGCGGCTCCAAACTGGAGCACCAGGGAGCCATAAAGGCTCACAGTCAGGGAGCCTCCCAGGCCCACTTCATCAGCTTCCTCTCCCACCCTCACTGGATGGTCACCGGGGGAAACGACGGCCTCGTGGCCCTCTGGGACCTCAGCAAGCACCCGGTGGTGAATCCAGAGGGAAAAACTCAAACGACGGCTCCTCAGCGCCGCAAAGGTAAGAGCGGCAGGAGGAGAAGAGAGCAGGAGAAATCGAAGCAGAAGGCAGACGAGGAGGACGAAGCAGCTGCGAAGGACCAGGAGTCGCCGACGGAGGAGGAGACGACGTCTGGACCCAAACTGAGCATCAGACACGGGGACAAGGTGAACTGGCTGTGCCCCGCTGTGCTGAAAGGAGAACCAAGCGTGATAGTTGCAGATCAGAGCACCGATCTGACCGTCTACCCTCTGTCTCAGCTTTAGATCCAACCATGCTACTTTTTCTTCTGTTGAAAAAAGAAATGAACATTTTATTTGGGGAATACTTTTTTTTTTCTCCAAATTTTATTCGACCTTCGGGTCGCTCTTCATTTTCTTTCTATGTCATTAAAACTAGATGCAAACGTTTATATACGACTTCAATATGGATTATGCTTTTTTGCATGTGTGTGGGCTCCTTTGAAATAAACTGCTTGAAATAAATGTCTTACAAATGGCTTTTTATTGACTGTAAAACAACCACATCTGACTTGGAGAAAATTACATCAAACATTGTCTGCAGTTGCTTTTTACAGAGTAAAATAAAAAATAACACCAGATGTTAAAATGAAGGCAGGATAAAAAGCTGTTCGAAATAATATTGGATTCAAAGCAGCACGTCGTTATGTTGTTAATGATTAAGTTATTTATAAATGTATATATATTCCTCTTCACTTTATTACACTCCCTGGGTGAGAAGGCTGTAAAAATAAATTTAGCTTTGGTTACTTTTAACCCTTCTGTGGTTTCAGCACGATGCTCAGATGATGTCACGGTCAGACAGCGGAGAAGCGGGGGGCTTGTCCCGTCAGACCGTCAGTACCCAAAACCACACACAAAAGAAAAACCTCATAAAGGTGCGGACTGCACACAAGAATGACATCTCTTAGGACCGCAGGAGGGTTTCAGTGAGTTAGAGAAATGTAACCTTTAACTTACTTTTTGAAAAGAGAAAACCTTTTTGTTTCAACAAAATTAGGTTTCAGAGCTGCTGCTGAGTCTTTTCAGGTCACTTGACTTCATGACTTTTAAACAATGTTGACAATGAGAAACAGTCATGCCATCACAGGTTCTCCGCCATGTTTAAGAGCGAATATGATGTCCTTTGTTTCAGGCTTGAATCAGCTGCTGTATTTGCTGCTCGGATTCAATTTTAATGTAATCTGACCACATCTGCTAAAGTTTAGCAAAGTGCATGTTTACATTAGAGATGGTAGGAAAGAAAAGAATGTTTCCTTGAATCTCTCCCAGATAAAGTTGGCACAAAGACGATATCTGATGGATTTTGAGACCAAATGACCCCTGGATGACCTGAGCGCTGCAGTTCTCTAAAAGCTGTGGACAATTCTCTACCTCCATCACCATCCTTCAAAATAAAGGTGGGTTCTTGTCCTGCTTTTTGTCAATTACTGCTCTGACTGTAGATGCCAAAACAAAAAAGTATTTTAATCTTTAATTGCTCTGATTGTCAAAAATAGGTAGGTATTTTCTGTTGCCATTTCAAAACAAAACTACTTGAATAATGTGATCTCTTGTCTTTCCTATTTTGAAGAGACATGTTACTAATTGGTAGTTTGAGTTACTCTGAACTTTAAGAAGTGCAAAATATTTAAAGTACAAAATGGCATCAGTGATTCCAGGCTGGATTTTTCTCAATTTTCAGTGAGATTGTGATGCAATGAAAAGTTTGATCACTTCCAACATTTCAATCTTGTTTAAACTATCACACCATTCAATACTTACCCTTTTTATTTTACCAATTTACAAAACCACACAGAATCTTTTTCAAACGTTTCATTCAAACAAAAGCTTTTTTACTAAGGCAAAACAACAGTAAACGCATACATTCATATTAAACGTTCAAACAACTGAGCAATTTCTTCTGCAAAACGACAGATTGAAAATAAGGACGACGAGGAAAAGGAACAGGGCAAACAGCCCGAGTCAAACAACAAACGCAATGCACACCCGTCTATTTTTCACAAGGCAGTTTACAGCTTTTCTCTTTAATAACGGCAGCCATACAACAGCAAAGTCTGCTCTTACAGATTTCACAAAGAGGCGAAGCAAAACTTTGTGCCGAACAAGCTGGATCAGTGAAACCATAATGTCCATGATTACCCAAATGTCTGTAAACTCGTGAGTCTGGATGATTTCCCACGTTTGAAAGATCTTTCTTGTGGTGCGTGGATGTTTTAAGTGGAGTTAAGAGGCTTGAGGTTGCAGGGAAGCGTCTCCCCTCCCCTCCTCTGATTATCGAGGACGGCAGACGCTCCCAGTCTGATGTTCGTGGCCGTTGAGGCAGAAGTGCGTCTGGTGAGTGGAGCTGCGGCGATTACAGCTTAGCCAGGCTCTTCTCCAGGCTCTCGATGTCACCATCCCCGTCTTTGCCCTTGCTGCCGCGGGCGCTGCACTCCAGGAACTCCACCTTCATGGGCAGCTGGCTGAACTCGAAATCCTTGCCTTTTTTCCCCAGATACACGCTGCCGCCTACAGAGCCGTCCTGGGCGCTCAGAGCTGCTGAGCGGGTCACTCTCAGCGTGTTCCTGCAGGGAAAAACAGCAGCGTTTATTAGTAAAATGCCTCTTTAGTTTGAGTTTAAAGATTGCGGTTCATTCACAGGTTGTCAAATTCAAGCAATTCTTTGGTCTCTAATAGACCTGGACGTTGACACATTTCCTGTTGCAAAACGTGAAGGCAGAATCTTCATCTGCCTTCATCTCAATCCTAATCCATAGGGTTTAATATGAAACTGCCCCACCCTATGCAGCTGTGCCAACATCTGGGAAGGCTTTCCACAAGCGTTAGGTGTGTTTACGGGTATATTTTCCTGTTCTTTCATTCTTGAGGTCAGACACTGGCGTTGGACGAGAAGCCCTGATTAGAAGTCTCTGCTGTAATTCATGAGGCCAGGACTCTGTGTGTAGTTCCTCATTGCCAAACTTGATCAGCCGCGTCTTTATGGACTTTGATCTGAGCAACTGGTGCAAAGTCAAGTTGGACAAAGGAGAAAGTATCTTCAAAATGGTACCACAGGGAAGGAATCAGGAAGTTGTCCAAAAGGTCTTGGTAAACAGAAGCATAAGGAGTTTGTTTCACTGAGCCTTGACTCCTCAAGTATTCCTGACTGGAATTTTCTTTTTTTTTGTTTGCAAAAGCCTGTTTCAGCAAGACCGAGTAGGTTCAACGTTAACATTAAAGGTGAAAGTTTTTATTTTAAATTAGACACTTACAGTTCCTTCTCCAGCTGCTGCTGAATCAGTTTAGCAGATTTTGCCATTGCAACATCTACGCAGAAGAAGAGATAATTGAATGAGGTTATTGTGTTACAGATAGATGGTGTAAGATAAAATATCACACAAAGAGTAGATAAAAAAAAATAACAATTTTTGAGTCACCTTGTTTGTTGCATACCACCAGCAGAGTTGGAGCGATTCTGTAGATCACCGGATCCGTCAACAGCATGTAGAGGAACTCGGCCACATCTCTCACCTCCTTCTGGAAGATGGCGCTGTCCACCACAAACACGATAGCTCTGGAAAGACAACAGGCGAGTTGATCCAGTGACGATCACAACAGGATTTTAAATTGCAGGGAAATTCAATTGTAACGTTTTAAACGTCAAGGTTTGGACAGGTTTGACTGATTTTTCATGATCCCAACAACACGAGGAGAAAAGTGTGAAGACGTAGCCACAAAGGAGGGTCTCACTTGGCTGCAGACTTGAACTTCTCCAGGTACTGAGACCGCAGACTGTCATGTCCTGGCAGGTCTATCAGAATCCAGGTGCAGTTCTGAAAGGAAGGAGGAAAACTGTGGATCACTGTCAACATACAAAGACAACAAAGCAGTGAAAAAAAGTACAAATCGCACCACTTCTGGTGATTTTTACAACCACCAACTCCAAGTTGGCCAACACAGACTATAAATTAATGCCGGAGGGGATATGTGGTATTCTAAATGTTTTAAAAGATGAAAATCTCAAATGTATAGCATGCATTTTGCCCTGCCCCTTTTACTCTCATACCCTAAATAACAGTAAAAAAAAAGGCTTTCATAACTTTAATGATATTAACATTTATGCAAGGCATTGTTACAGCAGTCTGTGACTCACTCTGTCGTTTTTAGCTTTGTATGGCGCGCTGCAGTCGGTGATGGAGGTCTGTGTGCGCTTGAACTTCCCTGACAGCAGCTGGAGAGACATAAACACAACAGAGTTTCAAATAATGGAACCCAGCAGTCATTATTATCTCGATGTCCTGTTGAGAGCAACGCGGCCAGGGCTCACCCGGATAAACAGAAGGGTTTTCCCAGAGTCACACAGTCCCACCAGCAGCACGGCGCTCCGGACTGTCTTACTGGTTAAAAAGTACTTCAAGAAGACTGAAATAAATGAGAAAATTCATTCTGAGTTGGGTAGTCAGTGAGCAAAAGCAGCAGTTTGAATTACTTCCTTGTTGTTTAAACAATAAGCCTACAGTTTTAAATAAAATGCCGAAGATATAGTATAAGTTGTTTCTGAGAGGACAGCTTTATTGACAGTTTTTCACTCGCTAAGCTACATGCTAAAGCTAGCCTGCTAGGCTAACAAGCTAACGCGCGCTGCAAGGTTCCTACCGCAGGTGATGACAACCACCGCCAGAGCCACTATCACTCCAACCAGAACCACGGGGTCCTGCTTCTCCAGCTGCTGCCGAAGGGACTCGATGTAAGGCGTCAACGGGTTCTCTGTCATCTCCGCGTCCGTTTTCTCCAGGTCCGTTACGGAGGATCGGCGAGCCCGTTCAAGCTAATCTGAGATGGGACACGTCTCCTTTTGGAGGCTGTAGGGAGAGCGAAGGGCCAGCAGGGGGCGCCGCGGAGCTGCTGGTGAGACTTTTATTAGATGGTCAGAAATGGGTAGAGTAGACAAAACTCGTGTCGGGTTATTTTTGGCTTTAGTAAAATCAAAAAAGGTAACTGTCCAAGATGTTACTCAAGTAAGAGAGAGAGAGAAAAATAATTTCATAAATAGGTCATTCAAGTAATCACAACATGGATGCTAAAGTGAAAACAACAAATAAATAGCATAATTACAAAATAAGAAATTTAGGTAGAGGAAAAATTTTCCAAATCAAATTTTCTCAACTAAAAACGTATTAAACTAGAAAAGGGAGAGCATATGTTAAAACAGGATAAGTAAAAAAAAGAAAAAGTTAAAACAGGAAGTACTGTGTGCTGAACTCACACCAGGTGACTTCATGTGCTAGATGGCCAGGAGACAACTAGTAAAAGGCATTTTTCTTAACAAAATATATTTATAAATGGATTTTTATAATTGAAATACAATATAAAGGGAAAATAACTAATACACTCATCTTAATGCTACACTCAAAAATATTTTGTAACAAATAAAACAAAGATAAAACATACATTACTAGCTAATATACATACATTAATGCTACACTCAAAGATTACCTGGCTCTACATTTTATCAGCCAAAGATTAAAACAACACATGTAAGTGTCTTCCAAATGTCATAAACACCTACAAAGATGAAGGTTTTTCCAAGTACAAGGCTACATTACCATAGTTAGAGTCGTTTACTTTCTCCTGAATGACTAAATTCTTGTTGACAATGTTACCAAAATAAAAGATCGTGTGCTGCTGCTAGGAGCGCTCACTCGGTTATGTTTCTGCAAATATAATGTGACATAACACATATGTAACACTGTCCAAACTCCAAAGCATTAAACAATTTTTAGCATGAATTTAGTCATACTATTACCATGAACTTATTTACTATCTTATCAATGTAGCTTATTTACACCATAAACTAACCTACAGTATATGATCGGATGACATGACATTTTTTTTCTCAAAGAAAAAAATTAATTGCACAGCGGAAGAGCCACTTTTTTAAATTAATTTTCTCGAAATTTAGACTTTTTTTCTTAATCATTATTTTTTTCCTCAAAATGTTCTTATTTTTTAGATATATTTTTTCCCTCTACTTGCATCATCTCACCCTGTCTGTAACACCATATCAGGGCATATTTAGGTCAACAAGTTAGTTCGTTTGCAATGTCTGTATTCATGCCGATCAATATAATAATGAAGTCAAACGTATTGCTAAATGTCAGACCAAATGTGATACTCTTTGTAAATTATTCCTCATCAGCCCTGGGAGTTTTTGGTTTTCAATAGAGACCAGATGCGCTTTGACGCACGTCTCCAGCTTCGGCGCGCTTTTTTCTTCGCTCTCTGGATATTTGACTCCTCGGCTCTCAGCACCAAGTCAAACGTCAGAGAGCCCAGTTATTCTATAGGAAGACGTTGTGTGTCATTCATACCGTACTCTTGAAGGGGGGGGGGGGGCACGCTTGATGTTTTTCTTCTTTTTTTTTTTAAATCGGGAGCAGGAGATGGCAAACTCCTTCTGATGGTTTCATCGGGATCTCTGTAGAGTTTCCTGTGTCCATTTCTAGGCTGTAACCGGATTTACTTGAAAAGCCAATCCGTTTCTGTGGGATATCTCCGTCAGGGATCCTTTCAAAGAAAGAAGATGTCTCTGGGTTCCCTCTACGCGCTGTGCGTGTGGATAGGTTTGTTGCATCCCTCACTTGGAACCGGGTTTGTCTATCGCTTTCCAGGGATCGCCCTGCAGCGGCAGCGCATCCACTCCGAACAGGGCAGCAGTTCGGGTCCGCCGGGATCCGGGTCCTCACTTAGGTATGCGCCCCACTCCGGAGGGCTGGATGCAGTTTGCGCGCATGCAGCATCTTTTTTCCATCTCTCTTTGCGTTGTAGGAACTGGTGTCAGTACACTGCTACCAGGACAGTGCCCTGCAAAGTGCACAATGGGACTGAAACCTCAGTGCAGAGGGTGATGCAGGGCTGCCGGTGGCCTGGACCGTGCAGCAAAGTCATCAGGTAGAGTCCTTCAGCATGCATCCATCACTCACTCAATTCCGCCTCTCTTAGCTGCATTTTCTGTAGGGGATTTCTTCTATTAATAAATAAATACAAATCAAGGAGTCCTGCAAAAAGCAGGGGCGTAGTTAGTGTGAAAACGGCCTGGGGTTGTAAAATATGTTTATATCTCTTGCAGTTTTTCATAAAAAAGTGGAAATTCTCAAATTCTCTTTTAAAAGCTGAAGCTGTATTTGTAATTTGCTTACAAATGTATCCACAAAAGGTATTAAGTAGCTTCTCAACAACACCTGATGAACAAAACGATAACATAACAAGAAAACCTTCAGAGAGCATTACAAGCTCAAGGTTGGTGGAACATTTAGAAATGATCTTCCAGTGTTTGTTGTAGGACTAAAGAACCATCCAGGAACCATTTCACCGACCTTTAGACGAGGTTACAGGAACATTTGCTAAAAGATGCAACTACATTTACTGTAATAAGTTCAGCGGAGCTAATAACATGTTTTTTAAAAAGTCAAAAGGAACCTTTAAAAAGATATTTCTTGGTTGTTTACAAGAGGCTGTACTGCTGGGTTTTTAAATAAACATCAAGAGAACCTTTAAGGAAAGTTCCCTCAATGTTCCCTAGTTGTTACATTTAGGGTACATCTGCTGAATGTTCAGGTTACATTGTGGAAGATGTCCACCATGGGACATTTAAGTGTTCCTTGAAGGTATTCTAAACGTTACATCTCTAAAGTTGTAGGGAATGATCCCTTAAGATAGATATGTTCTAAGAAACCTGGAGAACAATCCCTGAAGTTCTTGAATCAGCACATCGTCATTGTTGCACCTATCCGTCAGAGAGCTCTCAGGTAATGTTTACAAAAGACTCTCTAAATGTTATATTGTTAAAAGATTAGCTGACAGTCCTCAAGTAATTTTCGGGAACAATACTCCAGGTTTTCTAAAGCTTTCATGGTAAAAGTTGGATATAACCTTCAGAGAACTGGATATTCTCCAAAGTTTACATTGTGTAAGATCTGTTCTCTGGCTCCATGTCCAATAGAGACCTTTACTAGGATATTCCTGGAAGTGAAAGATGTATTTAACACTCAGGGAACTTCTAAAAGAACACTGCTCGTTAGATACCAATGTTGAAATTAACCTTCTGAAAACTTTTGGGAAGCTTTTCCAGAAGGTTAAATAAAAATCTGAATCCTTCAGGGAAAGTTTCCTAAATGTGGTCACTGTGTTGCCTTAAGAGAACCTCTAGGGTTCATTCACAGAAGGTTCCCTGAAGGTTAAGACACAGGGGAACCTCAGTGAGTGTTTTCTAAAAGTTGTTTCAGGGAACCTTTAGGGGTCAACTGCGTTCTGAAGGTTACACTGTGAAAGTTGTGGATAATCTCCAGGGAACATTTAGAGCACATTCCCTTCCCTAATAGCTCCCAGAAATCAACCTTCAGAGATTTTTAGGAAACAATCCCTGAAGGTTCTCTAAAAGTTAGCTTTAATCTCCAGAAATTTCCCTCATAGTTTCCAGGAGGTCAATGTAGAACCTTTAGAGAACCTTTATGAAATGTTCTCCGCGGGTTCCTCTGGTTAAGGTTTACCGGATCTCTGCTCAAAGTGTCAACCTCAATTAGTCTGAATCTTTTCTTGTTGTTTTCCTTTCATCCAGGCCTAATGTTTGTCCCTCTAATCATTTGTGCCAAAAAAGCAAACCAGATTGGCACGTTTTCTGCTTCGATAACGTTTCCGTTTCGTTCTGCGCAGCTACAGAACCGTTATCAAGCCGTCGTTTAAGATCACTTACAAGCAAATCACGGCTCTGGAGTGGAGGTGCTGCCCTGGATTTGTGGGGCTGGAGTGTCGCGAAGGTGAGTTTTTTGGTGTTTTTTTTTCTCTTTAAAAGTCAGTCTTTGGGAACAGAGTTATCAGAGACAAGTTTTCCCAAGGACCACATGTTTAGTCTGGACACATCTGTGTGCTTTTAGTAGCACCAGGCATCTCTACCCACATCAGTGCCCTTTTTATGTGAGGTGGTATGTATCTGGTTAACTCGCTAATCACCCCACTGTACTCTGAACCAGTCGGCCTCTTAAAAGTGGGCTTGAATTAAGAGAGAGAGTCTGCGTTTGATTACTTTCAGGAAGAGGCACCGCTAAAACCCCCCCAAGAAACCTTGCAGTTTAAAGGACTCCTGTCCTCTGCAAGTTAGAACCACAGTGTTTCTCTTTTCGGTGCCTCGCTCTCGTTATGTGTGCACATAAACACATTTTAGGCCTTTTACAGCGATGAGTCAGTTTCCGCCTGCTTCCTAAATATCACCACGGTCCCTACAGCTATAGGGATGGATGAGAAAAGCTCGGCCGGGCGGCTTGTAAAGCGGAGGGCTTCTTGCAGCGGAGCACTCTGGTCATGGACGCCACAGACCGCAGACGTTGGGCTCGAGAAAAAGACCCAGAGCCGGTCAAGCCGCAGTGGTCAGTACCGGGGGGAGAAAGAGCCAGAGCTTGTGGCAGGAGATTCATATAATATGTTTTAAATATCACAGATGCTTGTAAAAAGAAAGAAGGAAAAAACGTTTATGTCGGTTGGAGTAATTTAAAATGCACGCTTATATGAACAATTTCTCTTAAAATTGCTGGGTAAAGACATCAGCTTGGTGGGGCAGCACCGTAAATTCAGTTTTCATTGAAAACCACGAACCTCTTCAGCCAACATTAACAGTTAGCTCAAAAAGCAGCTCTCGCCTATGTTGCTCATAATTACCACACCTTGTTCTGTTTCAGAGGATTATTCACTGCTGCCTTTGGATGTGAACATTTGACCGCAGAAACACACTTTGAGACGTATGAGATAAACAGAGATTATTACAAACCATTATTTCTCACCCCTGGATGATATTCTGAATGTAGGTGTGTGTAACACCATAGATTATGGTTCCCTCGAGACCAAAGCAGCGCAAGAGTGTGAAGAAGTAATCAGCTGTTTATTTAACTTTAGCTGAAATGAGTTTGCCGTCTCCGACGGCTGCGACGCAGCGCGGTAATTGTCTCCATATGGAGAGACGCGGTTGGAGGACTTAAAGATCGAAGCTGATGTCACACTGAGGGGTGGAGGCAGAGCTGGCAGAGGTCAAAATGTCAGGGTGAGACCACAGGAAAGGAGGACTCGGCGAAGGGAAAACTTAGTGCAGACATAACACCGAGCTGAAGAGAAGAGTCAAGCGTTTCTGTTCCACAGCAAGCAGCTGCTGCAAGCTGCACAGTTGCCCGAATGACGTTAGCGAACCAAACACCTCCTCAGCAACTCTTTGTGGAATATGTGAACATAACGAGACTTGTTGGTGCTCAGATGTTTGAGCTCTGGCTCCGAAAGCTTATATATGACTTTTTTTTTTTATGACTGTGTTTCTTATAGTGTAAAACAAATACAAATCAATATTAAATTGGTCAGTCAGATGCAGATGCACTCTTTGTTGCCAGTGGCAGCTGTAAATCAGCCTTACCTCCAATAGTTTCCGCACTGTTGCTTTCCTAGTTTTTCTAGCTTTAGCAGGAAGTGAATCATTGGAAGTCAAAATTAGAAATCAAAGAAGAAAGCGCTGATTTTCATTTAGGACATGCACAAGCTAGCAGCAGGTACGGCGGAGAAATGTTTATCATCTCATACCCCCTCATCATGGAAACAACATGAAGAAGTTCATATAATGCAGTCAGATCGATAGCTGCTGTATGTAAAATGATTACCTATAAATATGTTTAAAAGTGATAAGAGCGGTTTAGTTTGGTTTTGAAGCTTTTATTCTTTAACAGGCTAATTAGTAATGTTTTCACACTTTATGCACTGACAGCTGGGGTCACAAGTCTCTGACGGGGTAATTTTGTGGGTCGAAGGTCAAAAACTTTGGCAGCCACCCTTCTAAGTTACATCAGGTTGCTTTGGGGTTTCATGTTATATTACACATCTTCGTTGGCCAACTGTTCCTTGGGGCGCTGACATTGCTCTCACATTTCATCTAGTTTTACACAATCTGTCCCACCGATCGTAAAATTTTAAAGCCTGATGAGCATGAAAAGCGTATTTTTCCCCGAGCCCCTTATGGGTCTCATTTGTTCTTGCCACAGTAACTTTCCACGACCATGCGTTAACACTTGGACAATGTCTCTTATCTTGAAACTAAGCCGGATGCTGGCTCACGGCAGATTGAGATTTCACTGACTGAAAACACGTGAACCCGATTTTGCCTTCAAATTAACTGCTAATCCCACCAATTCACATATTTTTGACTAATTCAGATGGACATTTTTGGATCAGCTTCCCCAGCATTAAAACAACAAAGGGTAATAATGTCTGAGATGTGGTGATATAGTTGGGTTTTATGTACATTTTGTGATGGACTGGATCAAATTTCTGGAAAGAAATGTGACTTAGCTTGTGTGCTAAGCTAAGCTATCAATCTTCTTTTCTGTTTAATAGGCAGATATGAAACATGTTATCCATCTTCTCGTGTAACGCTTGGCAAAAAAACAAGACGAGCGTATTTCCCAGACTGTCAGACGATTCCTCTGACTAATACCAGAGCTGTGTAAATGTGCTTTTGCGTTCATGTTTGGGTCTCTACAGCAACACTGACCATGCAGCTCTGAGCAGCTCAAGTCTGCCATAATGGAGCCAGTGGTTTTATCAGGACAGCCTTAACCGATGAAGGTGACATCATCTCTGGTTTGAGTTTGATGGGGCCTCTGGCCGCACTTCAGATGCAACGACAACCCAATGGAGAAGAAGACAAAGTTTAGTTTTAGCCGAGATTGCTAGCTGTGTCCAGAGAGCCGTGTGCTTTTTAGACATTTTTATGAAATGGGTTAATAAAAGTTGACAGTTTTAAAAATTAGATTATAAAATGACCTGAGAAAAGTTGACATAAAACACGACATGTCCCAGTATCTAAATAGAAACAAAACTAAATTTAAAAAGCTGTGGACGCCATTGTTGCTGTTGGAGGCTTATTTGAAATTCATTAAATTATCTGACACCAGCTGCATTTTCATTGACCGAATAATTGCTCAATTTGACATTTTGAAAATAAATTTGCTACAGCAATTAAAAACAACAAAAACGCGTTTTTTTTCTTATGAAGTTTCGGCGGTAGCAAAATTAGCTTATTTCGTGTCACGATTAACAACTGGATGCTGCCACTGCAGAAGCCACGAAGAAGAAGTCGACAGGAAGTAGTTGGATGATAATTTTTTAATGACTTATCGCGTGAACAAACTTGGTCACATGTGATTTGAGGCCACTGTAAAATGTGGCTGAAAGTGGAGTAGCAAGAGAAGAATGACATTGGTGTCATTCTTCTCTTGCAAAGCAGCAAAGCTAAACAGAATGATTTAAAAGAACAGAGTCAAGATGCCTAAGTGTCCTAGTTAAAGCCCTGGCCTCTACCTCACTGAAATACTGTGGCAGAACCTTAAAAGAGCTGTGCATGTATAATAAAACACAGCATGTTAAGTAAAATATCTGATAAAGCAACACTGAGAGTTATTGGTACTAAACATAGGTCTGATTAGTGATAAATCATCAAATTAAATCTGTTGTTTGTTTTCCTACTATTGAGTTCACATGGAAATAATTTTTGAGCCTGTCAAAGAAAAGACCATCATGCACTGGTGCAACAGCTCTTGGACGTAAACCAGGGCAAACTTTCTGTTGACTGTGGCGGTTTTTATCCCTCATTTCTAGACGACATCAAGGTCACAGTCAAGGTCAGTGAAGTCAAATTATTAGTCACTCAGAAGATCAGCAGGACTCCATCATTTTATTACTTCTGGTTCACTCTGAGCCAGTAAATCTA
>CAEGAF010079532.1:0-60825 GCA_903067075.1 Micropoecilia bifurca | reverse complement strand
ACGGGACTCACAGTGTGTAAACTTGTGACTTTATGCAATGTGTAATGCTTGGTCACCTGTTGATATTAGTGATCATGGTGATAATAAAAAGGAAAGAATTTTTTTACTTAAATCTTTACAAGAATAAAAAAAAAAGTAAATTATACTATTGTAATATTTTTAAAGTCACACATTACACAACTGTGAATCCTGTATTCATATGGGGGGCATCAGCTGGTAAAATGGTCTGGCAAGCGATTGCCACACTTATGCATTTTGAGCAGGCTAATATAGACATCAGGGAAAAGAAGTGAGTGATCACAGAAAAACATCAATTAATTTTAATCATTCGCTAAATTAGAATGAAGGTTTTGAACTAGTATAGTTTAACAATAGGATAAACTACACTCAGATACTAAATTTTAAACTGAATTTGTTGTTTGTTTCTTGGGGTGGGGGGTTTGGTCACATTTTTTTCAGTAGAGGCTTTGTAATCTTGACATTCCATTTTCATAATTGCAATTCACATTCCATTCTATAAGCTTAAGAATGAAAATACAATACATTTCTAAATATAATTAACCATGTCCTCATAAGTTTTTTTATGTATCTGTGTAACTTGTACACCTCCAGTTTCAAAATGTATTGCTACTACTGTGTTATGCTTTAGTGAGTTTTTTTTACTAAAGTATAAAGCATGAATCATTTTTGATCGTTTCATAATCAAAAATAATTCTTTTTTTTTTTGCACAGGAAGCTGTTTATTGTGCATGATTTGAGAAGACCTACTTCTCAAATCATGTCTTCTAAAAAGCCCAGTCAGTCGTGGCAGATGGCTGCTTGTATCGAGCCTGGATCTGTCAGAGGTTTCTTCCTGTTCCAGGGAGTTTTTCCTCTCCACTGTTGCTCGGTACAAGGGATTGCAAAAAAGTCAATGACACACAGCAAATGTTTTTCACTTTTATGTGCTCATTGAGGAGGAATAAATGGTAAATATCATTAAGGCAATGCAATCTGCTGGGTTTCTTTAGAAACTGTTTACTTTGAATAATTCTGAATACTGTACTGCTTGATAGTCTGAATAAAATGAAATGTTTTTATGACATTGAGTACATTCTTAATTTGCCTTTTCATACATACAGCATTATTACACTTAGAACATATATTTATAAATGGTTTCATTCTTATCTCTCAATGATAATATCTGTCACCTGCTTCCTGTGATAATATATGTATATATATATATATATATATATATATATATATATATACTTCTACTTCAATTTTTTTACTATTTTTTAAAGTCTTCAACAATATTTAATCAGGTTCAGTAAATCATGTATCAAACTGTTCTGCCTCTACTGCTCGTTTATGCTTTTTTGTTTTGCTGTCTCACGTCTTCAAAAATGCCTAGCTTTGTAATAATAATGGGTTCTCCTATTTTATTCTAGCAGTGAAACAGGTATGTTTCACTGTTCATACTATTTAAACTTTTTCTGGTTTTAAAGTGTTTTCTGCTACTGCTAAATTTATGCTTTATGATTTGTTCCACTTTCCAATTGTTTACATTTCTTCTGCTTTCCTTCACTTCTTATGCTTCTCTACTTTTTCTTGGTTTTACTGTTCCACTGTTTAAACTATTTCCATTTCTTCTGCTATCCTTCACTTCTTACGCTTCTCTACTTTTTCTTGCATTTCTGCAGCAGACATTCTGCTAATATGCATTCTCACGGCTGTTTCACAGGAACAGCTATTTTTCTAGTTATGACTGGCTTTTTCATAGCCTAAATTTGTTACCCATTTCATTTTTCTTAAATCATATTAGATAAAAGCCATTTGTAAACAATAGTTTTTGTCACAACAACAATAAAATACATTAAAGTTTGTTGTTACAATGTGACAAAGTGAGGAAAACTATTTCAAAAATAAGTTTTAGGTATGTTTAGCCTAAACTTTACACCTGTGTCCATCAGACAGACGTGTCGTTACAGGACCAGCGTTCTCGGTCAAACTGGTTCATAACTATATGTGGTAGCATTCATACAGAAAAGAATAACAAGATTTTGGAGCAGCATATGCTGTCTGTCTCCAAGACATACTTTTTTCCCAGGGACATTCATACATTTTTAATAAGTCAAAGCAAAGCCCCATTGTGCTCACATTACAAAGGCCCACATGGCCTGGGGAAGAGCACGGCCTGCTGTCTTGACTCGCCCACAGTACGTTTTCTTGGGGGAAATTTCCAAATCAAAAATGAGAGCACTGACCCTGTACCGTCGCAAACTTTACAAAAAACATTTAACTTAACCTACAGGACAACTAAAGGTTTATGATAGTTTATGCTATGGTATCAATCTGATGCCAAATGAATACTAGGTCAGTATCGTCGATACCAGCATTATCAATATTGACATTTTTTGCTATTTGAGTTTAATGACATATCATTAAACCTTTGATCTTTTTATGTGTATTTGTGGTTTTTCCTTTGAATTATTTTTGTTATAACATAGGACAGAATTTGTACAAAGTTCAAAGGTGCCTCTAAAATACTTTAATAACATGTTAACATAATAAACAATTTAAAAATAAAACAATTTTGAGTGCTATTTTTCTTAATTAAGAAAACTGCCAAAAAAAATAATTTGAGAGCAAATCAAAATGTTTTTTTTCTGAGTTATACAATACAAAAAAATATATCAAAATGGAATTTAAAAGTAAAGTATCTCTCTTACCACATACCGTTGATGTGATACTGATATACACCTGGTATCAATATTATCGATATTTTGGATCAATCCATCCACCACAGCATATTGCAAGATGTAGCTTTTCATTAGGTATCAGTGTGAGAGGCAGAATCACATCATTTTTTTTTCATTTATCTCTCTATAGATTTTTCTTATTTTTATTCAGATTCATAAAAATAACATGATTTCAAATCTGTATTGAAAGGCTGTTGGTGGTGATGATGTCCTAAACAGGGAGAGGGGCCCCAAATCAAATTCTGCTCAAGGTCCTATACAACTTCAGACCAACCCAGAGAAGAATCACATTCTATTACTTGAGATTAATTTCCAGTCAAAATGACTCCCCTGCTGATTTCTGAAGGCAATTTGTTTCATTTTCCACATGTGTATTTGCAAACAATGGAAGGAAAAGATGTGTTATTTTTATTCTGCTTCACAATCATTTAGTACTTCTTCTCGGTTTGTCCCGTCAAATCCCAGTGATATTTTTTGAACTTTGCGGTTTGCAACGTGATGAATGCGGAAGGTGTGTGTGTGTGTGTGTGTGTGTGTGTGTGTGTGTGTGTGTGTGTGTGTGTGTGTGTGTGTGTGTGTGTGTGTGTGTCTGTGTGTGTGTGTGTGTGTGTGTGTGTGTGTGTGTGTGTGTGTGTGTGTGTGCAGCGCTTCCTCTGAGGCTGGAGTGTAACCCGCGGCGCGCTGCTCCCGCCTTTACGCGCTGGAGCCTGGAGTCCCACTGATAAAGTGACGTGAGCGCTTGACGCTAAATGGCAGGACTTGAAATAGCCCGTACCTACCAGCCTGCCCTCCCACTTGCTGCGTGTCAGCACTACGGCAGCTCCTCCGCTTTGCTTTTGGAGAGAATTTTGTACTTAAAAAAAAAAAAAGAATCGTTCATTTGAATCTTTTTTTTGGGGGGGCTTTGGATAACTTTATCGAGAACCTCGAAGCAGGAGGAGATGGATACGGATCGACCGACTAATCTCTCCTTTCTCGATTTCGTCGGAGGAGTCCAGCTCCTGCAGGGTGAGGACACCCGGACCGCCATGCCCGTCATCCTGATCGGGATCTGCGTGTCCGGCGCGGTGTGCAACCTGCTGGTGTTGCTCATCTTCATCCGCGACTTCCGGAGCGGCCGGGGCTCCGAGGTGAAGGCCCTCCTGGCCTCGCTGGCCTCCACGGACCTGGCCGTCCTGCTGCTGTGCGCGCCCGTGCGCGCCGTCACCTACCACAGACAGACCTGGACCTTGGGCAGCTTCGCGTGCCGCACCACGGACTGGTTCCAACACTCGTGCGTGGTCGCGAAAACTTTCATCCTGGTCGCCACCACCAAAGCCAAGCACACGCTGCTTCCGCGCGCCGCCGCGTCGCGGTCCGTCTACAGCCCCACGTGGATCCACGGAGCGCTGGCCTTCATCTGGACCGTGTCCGTGATGTTCCCCATCCCGCAGATGCTCTTCGCCGCCTTGTTGCCGCGCGGCGACGACTTCGTCTGCGTCTCCGAGATGCCGGTGTGCGCGTCTGACTTCATGAGTTTGTTCTACAAGATCTACCCGACCGTGGCGTTCGTGGCGCCGGTCGTCTTCACGATCGCGTACTACACCAAAACTCTGTACACCGCCGTGAACCACGCGCCGAGCCCGCGACATCAGAGCAAGGTGGTGCTGGTTCTGCTGTGCCTGAGCGGCGCCGTGGGGCTCATGCTGCTGCCCGAGTGGGGGACGTTCACGTGGATCCGACTGGGCTACGACAGACCCCCGGCGGGGCTGCTGATGTTCGCGCAGGTCCTGCTTTACGCGTGCAGCGCCCTGTCGCCGGTCGTCCTGATGACCATGTACGACGACGTGCGCCGGGGGCTGGTCGCGATCTGGTTCGTCGCGACGTGCAGGAGCGACAGGCGCGCGCCCGAGGTGAAGTGCCCGCAGACGGAGGGGAACGGAGCGGAGGTCGCGGCGAACGCGGTGGGCAACGCCGTCTCGCAGACGAAGGAGGCGACGTTCCCCGACGTGGAGCACTTCTGGACGGGGCGCCGGAACACGCACGTGGAGGACGAGCACGATCCAGTTCCGTGGGAGAAAGAGGAGAAGATGCTGTAATGAACTTTTGTTTGTTTGTTTGTTTGTTTGCTTTTTAGCAGGAGATTTTCTGTTTGTTCTTGGCTGCTTTATAGTACGTTCACCCACTCAGACCTTTGCTAAAGGTGGCCTGTTTGGTATCGTGAGTATGATTAGATGTAATATAAACTTTTACAATATCATGGTTTGGTGTAATACAGAGCCGGCCCAAGGCGTCGGAAAACTAAGCAGTTCCCCTCCACGCCAGCAGGGGAACTAAAGAGCAGTAGAATTGTCACAAAAGCTTTAGAGTAAGATTTGGTTTTTCACATTTACATTTGGGATTCACAATGTTTTAAATGTTATTTGTTAATTAGTGTAGTCTTGAAAAAATGCATAGCAAAACTTTCTGTTCATTTGTTTTTATTATTACATTTTTTTTTAAATTAAAGTTCTTATTTCTTGATTAATACTAATCAAGAAATATTTTCAACTAAAACTGATCATTTTAGTTGAAAATAAAAATCAAACTTTTAAGCAAAATCTTTTACATTTGAATTTTGGTACATAAAAATCTTTAAGTACATAACTTTTATATATATTCTCAACATTTATTTACTGTGCATATACTTAGTTATATGTTTCCCGTGTTTATTTATTTACTTTCTAATAACTTGACCATTTTTTTATTTTTAATTTTTTTTATATTACATTAATTTTGTAGTACAATTTGAATTAATAAATTGCAAAATGCTAAATTTTACATGCAAATTGTATGTCAATCAGTAGAGATATTAATAATCTAAATCTTTTTTATTACAATGTATATTTTAGGATGAAACTATAAAGTTTGACTATACTTTTCTGATTAACATATTTACATTTTTTTCACTGTATGTGAAGTGAATGTAATTCAATGCAGTCCTTTGTCCACGTCCATCAATATAATACATTGTGTGAATGATCTGAGTGTCTAGTTGTAAATAATAGCTGTAAATATTTCAGTTATATAATAAATAGATCAAATTATGTCTAACTCCCAATGAAGTCTTGGACCGGCTCTGTTGCTATTTACGCTTTAAACTTTTATTTTGAATATCTCTTTTTGTTTACAACTTTGATGCACTGTCTATAGGACTTTTGTTTATTGTTGTTATTTTTTACTTTTTGTAAAAATACAACTGTATATATGGAAACTCCGGCAATTAAGTTGTGATTCTCTTTGTGTGACACGTGAGCATTAAAACACTCTTACTTATCAGGGTGGTCGTTGTATTCCTTTTTAATGGCTATTGAACATTACTTTAATCAGAGATAAAATGCAGTTGGACCTGGATCAAATCTCTCAGTTTAATGAAGTTTGCTCAGAGATTACGTTTCCCATATTAGATTCACAGCTAATCCACCAGGGCAATTTAGGTCATGTCATAAATGTTGTTTTAGTGAAACCATCATTTACCTAGATTCACTGAACACGTGTAAGTTCCCCATAGTCTCTTTGATATTGTTGATACATTTATTTATTTTTATTTTGTCCAGTTTGAATCAATGAAAAATGTATTTCTCTACAGACATTTTCTTTAATCTTATTCTTTCGTTACTATAATTTTAATCATAAAACAAATTTTACTACTGATTAGTTATATTTACTTGTTTATTTTGTAGATTGTGAATATTGTTTACTTCTTTTTTTTTACCATTTTTTAATTTTTTAGGACAGGGTTTAAACTCTAAATTTCTAACTTTTAAGCAGTGTGAATATTTATAGCATTTAGCTTTATATGTAAATATTTAAACATCTCAATAAAAAGTCAAGATTTCTTTTTAAAAAAACCTGTCAAGGTATTGTTAGCAATAATTTGCTTACCTTTTGTAGCAAAATGTCTTTTTACTTCAGGTTTTTTTGAAACCGTTACATTTTCTGAGGTGGAAGCTAACAGCTAATGAGACATATGCTACTTGTTTTAGCTAACTTTAGCATTTTAAAGCAACGGAAACAGTAAATGTGGTTTTGTAGAACTCATTGCTAACAAGCTATGTTAGCAATATTCTTTGGCTACTATATGAGAGCAACCAAAGAATTT
The DNA here is from genome assembly GCA_903067075.1 of Micropoecilia bifurca. Lineage (NCBI taxonomy): Eukaryota > Metazoa > Chordata > Actinopteri > Cyprinodontiformes > Poeciliidae > Micropoecilia > Micropoecilia bifurca. The sequence goes on along the minus strand of CAEGAF010079532.1, from coordinate 53,964 downwards.
GACATATATTATGACAGTCTAAAATTTCATAACAGACTAGCTTGCTTAGAGTTAGCTTGTAGCTCCGCTATATTTCTTACAACTTAGTACTTTTTTTTCTTTTCTTTTTTTTGTTGAAACCATGGTTTTTGGAAACATTTTTCATTCTGGTTTTAGATGCTGTGGAGCTGAAAAAAATCTTTGCGTTTTAGTTTTTTTGTTTCTGAACAGTTGTATAACCAAGATGGCTCTTTCCAAGTGGAAGCAGGTACTTAGTATTTCAAAAATAAAAAAAATATCCATAAATACAACCCCAAATATATGGTATGTGAATTTAGACCAAAAGCAAAGCAGAGAGAAATAAGATGAAGATTAAACAATCTACAATGAATCATGATGGATAACGTGAGATCTGTGGCAAACAAAAAAGATGAGCTTCACTCCTTTAAGGGAAATGCTGTAGATGCATACGCATCTTTTGAAAAATCTCCTCAGTACAGCTGATCTGGTGTTTTGTGTTAACTTCCTAAATAATTTCATCACTCTGTGCGAATGTGAAATAAATATATGTCAAAAATAAGCTGACCAAATATAGCTATAAATATTCTGGGTTAATATGATCTTAAACAGACATTTCATATCAAGAATACTTTGCTAGTTTCATTGCTCAAAGATGAACTGCCAGGGTGAAAGGTCATCTCCACGCCATGCAGCGGCGGGAGGTCGTCTCAAAGCGACTGGGCCTCCCTGCTCCAGTTCACAATCCACCTTCAGGATCCAATTAGAGGCGATCTCTTCTGGTTCCTCTGACACACAAACATACGAGCATCCAAACACACGTTGGGATTTTCCTGGACTCCAGGCTATAATTAGGTCCAGCAGTGAATGTCACTGGATATTCTAACAGGGTTCAGGCATGTTGCTGATGCATGGAAGGATTTTTGACACTGTAGTTTAGGTAACATTTTTGACAAAGTTTTTAGCTTACTTTTTTTCTCTTAAAGGGAAATTATGAATTTGTGCAGATGTGTTTTTTTAGCTTGAGATAAAGTACTGTGCAAAAAGTATCAATTTGCTTTGAATATTTCTACATTACTCACAGATTCACTTTTTTCCCCCACTTCTGATACCGTGGTATTGATATTGATATCTGAGGTTTAGTATCGGCTAATACCGATCCGACACAGAAAAACGGTGCTGAATTGATTTAAAATGTTTATTGTTTTAAAACACATACATAAATGGACTGAATTACAAATTCCTTTACTACCTCTGCACCAGTACAGCACACTAAAACACACAAATAGCCTCACAAGCTTGGTCAAACAAAACACAACTTTAATTTGTACAGTCTATGTAAAATAAATAATAACGAAAGTGAAAATGACAGAAACAACAGAATGACTACCTGGGTCAAATATGTTTACAATAAACCTCAACAAATCAAATCAATCAAATGGCATTCTAACTATAAAATAAATAATAAATGATGACGTCGCTCAGAGCACAAAGCATAGAATTGGACTGAATAGATCCGCTCTTATCTTTTCTTAGGCAGTCTTTAAGGTGAGTTCAGAGCATCAGCAGGAGTGTGAAATTTTGTTTTTGTTAAAAATAAAAGCTAACCAATTAACCTCAATGACATAATCTGGAGAAAAAGATCCAATATTAAAACTGCTAATTATGTGCAGCACCTGTGATAGTTACAGCCAGAATCACAGGTATTAATTTAAAAGGTCTCCTATGAACACATTTACTGTGTGAGGAAAAAGTCTGTTATGCAATGCAATATCCTCCTCTTTGATGAAGACGCTAAAAATAGAGCAGATAATAGTGTGAAAGAAACGAGTGACCAAAGGGCAGACATTTGGAGAAAGGGTCCTTTCTCAATGAATTAATTATATGTGCAGAAGTGAAATCATGCTGCAGAGCTTTTTTTTCTCCCCCCCTCTCTTGAACCGGTAACCTTTCTTTTCACCAGGGTGGACTAAAATGTCAAATCTGCAGGGGAGTGGGAGTCACGGGCAGCCGCTGCTTCGCTGGTAAACACTCCGATGGAAGGAAACGGGCTCCTTCTGGATGGCAAAGGATCTCCAAATCTTACAGCAGCTCAGAGCGGAAACCAATAGATGCTATCAACATGCTAACTGGTTAAGAGTCATAAGAAAAAGTCTTTGCTATCCTTAAATTACATCAGTGGATGTCTGAGCTCCTCTGTGCCTTTAAATATGTTCATTGTTGAGATGAGACTTTGGGTGTTTCACATTTGATAGTCCAGTAAATTAAATTTGGTTGGGCACCAAAATTGCAGCATTTGTTACATTTTCAGTTGCATTTTGTCAAACCAGCCGAAACCTTTGAAAAACATGTTCACCTCCTCGCCTGTGGGGGCGCTGCACTAAGAACTACTGAAGTAAATGGCACATGAAAACCTCAGAAAAAGACACTAAGTGCAACTTCCTTCTTTACGAAATGTAAACATAAATAGAGCTGCATTCGATTTTAGCGGCTGAAAGATTTCTCTTTTGTCTTTGGTAAAAGACCACGACCCATTTCTAGATTTGTATGTTGGTATTGGTCATATTTACCCAGAATGCCTTATAGACCACCTTCTGCTTTTGGAGTGGTTTCTGATCTGTTTGACATTCACATATGCATTCTTACTGTGCCAGAGTTCACTTCAGTTGAACAGAGAGAAACCTAGGTTTTTAAGTGGATCAGAGTTTGGATTTTTCGACTGTCCCTCCCCAAACGAACTTTCTAGGCAAACAAACTTGAGTTTGATTAAAGCAGACAAAACAGGGCTGGTGTCAATGCTTTCAAAGGTCAGACATGTCAGTAACACACACTCTACGGATTGATGTAAAACAAGGGATGAATATCTAGAAAAGCACCTGATTATCTATGTTAGGTATGGTGGAGGATCTCTTATCCTGTGGGCCAGCTTCTCTTCTAAAGGCTCTGAGAACCTTGTTAGAAGTGCTGGAGCCAGTTACCAGTTGATTATGTACAAATCTGGTGGATTTTCAGTAAACTCAAAATGGGTTGACATCTTGTGTTCCAATAAGATAATGACCCAAAATATAGGATCAGGTCAACACAGAGATGCTTCATCGAGCATAAAATGACTTTTCTTCCACAAGCAAAGTTTCTAGACCTAAATCGTATGACGTGTGCATCCAAACTTCCATCTCACAGAGCAGCCCTCCCCCTGCAACTGCCTGACTCAGCTCCTACAAACTAGCCACCAACAATTAGCAAAAACTTGGTGGAACTGAGGATCATCTGAGCTCTTTACATGAGCTACTTCTCAGTCAATGCTGATAAAAACATCATGAAAAGGTTAGTAGAGCAGCAAAGCTTTGATGACTTCCTGAAGGTGGAGCTTCAGAAAGAGCAGGAGTTTTTAAAGAGACAGAGACCCAGTTTAAAAGTGTTAAATTACAGAGTCAAATGTGTCTTAAGTCATATTGATTTATGTACAATTTTTATGACAACTAAAAGTAACACAGAAACTTGACCGTGCTATAAAGTGCCTACAAAAGACATAATAATGGCCCTTTAATAATGAGGCGCAGAATGCGATCAAGCAAAGTGGGAGGGCAAACTCCCAGACTGGCCCCGCCCACATGTTCTTTTTAATTAGTTTATTTTAGTTTTGTATCAAAATCCTTACAATGCTAAGATAAAAACATACTAAAATTAAATAAATTGCATGATAATGTGTAGAGTGTAAAATAATAAAGCATGTCTGGGAGGCAGAAACACATTTATAAATGCTGACCTAAATGTTTCGCCTCTCTGACAACCTTAAAAGGAAGCAGGTCACATCTGGCAGCTGATTCCAACAGCTTCCAGGATAAAAGCACATTCAGCAGCTTCTGACTTGATCCATAAAAAAAAAACAAGCCTTAAATAGCTTTGTAAGCAGAGCGTAAGTTCACTCTAAAACCACTAAGACACCCTACGATCAAAAAGTATTTTTCTTTTTCTGCTTTCCAGATCATGTTAAATTGAATGTTGTGAACGACAGGTTAAGATTTATTTTCAGTAAACTCACAAGTGTAGAATCCTGGGCATCGCTGAGGGGCTAGTATTACACTTTAGTACGAGACATTTTCTTTTAGTAGATTTTACATTTTCCTGAAGGTTGCAGTGAATCTGAAGAAGCCTCTGACTGAAGACATTCTGCCTTCCCAAGACAGTCTTGTGACAGAGGGTTTGCTGAAGCAGGTGTATGACTCCAATTCCACACCAATAAACAAACTCTAGACAGTCTTGCTAGATCCTTGTCTGCTAATTCAGGTGGGAAAACAGGAGCCTTTCCAGGACCTTTGAGTTGTGGAATGTCGGGGCTACAGGTTTATAGTCGCTGATGACTGATGGTGAGTTTTATTTCTTCGGTACTGGATTCAGTGCAGTACAGACCAACAGCCATCACCTGCTACAATAACTCTTTGAAGAATTAATGAGTTACACCAACATTTAATTTCCCTTTGGGATTAATAGAGTGGTTCTGAATTTGAATTGAATTTGAATTGGAAAAAAAGAAGCATGGAATGAGTGTGAAGAAAAGACATTATAATGCTGGTCTGAACTTTAGTGAAGTTTCACAAATCAAATAAAGATTTCATAAAACATAAACATGGATTCAAATATTCTGCTATTAGTTGAAAAATAATCCAGTCCAGGTTTGAAGAGTTTATGTGTTGCAGTTTTATAACTAGGGCACATCAAATATGCTGAAGATAGTGGAAAAATTAGGTGGAATCACCCTTTAGCCATTTCCCAAACCAACTTTAGCTTTGTCCAAAGAGGTGCGTTACGTTGACAAACAAATAAGCTCGATTTGAACAAGTAAAAAGCCATGAATAAACTGGCAAAAACAACTTTGGAAAACATTTTGAATACTTATGAAAGTTGTAGAAATTCTTTTTTTTTCTTTTACAAATAACTGCTTAATGGCTTGAGATGCTCCCATGTTCCCTTTATTGATTTAATCCAGCTCATTTATTCAGATTTCAGACTTCAGATGAATCTTCTGTAAGTTTTCCAGTGATGGAAACCAGCCCTGTTTCATCTGAAAGCAAAACAATATCTACTGGTGCAAAAACAACAACAACAACAACAACAAAAACACTGTCACAAAGATTTGTGCTTTGGGGGCTGATTCTTTGCAACACAGAGTGATGTTCCACTCCTTTGGGTTATGCATGTTGCAGTCCCCAGTCTGTCTTGTATATTTACGCATCCCTGAATCCGACCCCTCTCAAAAATCAATAACTACCAGCTTCTAAGAGAGCCGGTAACCTCAGAGAGATTAGTCACTGTTAAAAGCAGGGATTAAAAAACTGTTTTAAATATTCCATGTTATTATGCCAAAGAAGCTGGAGTTTTAAGGATGAAGCCATTGAAAAGAATGACATCCTTCTCTCTCTGTAAAGCAGCACTTGGTGTGTTTTTTCTTTCTTTTATTTTTTCCCTCGTCACTCAACCATGGTGATGGTGATGCTGCCTCAGGCTCTCGCTGTTGCTTTGTTGGGCTCTGTATCCTCTGTCCTGCAACAACTTATGAAAGGTCCAAGTAAAAAAAAAGGACTTAAGAGACATCCAGATCTGGGTTGCATGTGGAGCTGCTGCACAAAAGGAAGTCAGCTTGCATGAAAAGCACGAAAAGCATGAAAAGCATGTTTCATTATTATTATTTTTAGACTGTATCAAATGAGAAATAAGAACCACAAACGGCTTTCCGCTTGAATTTTGATCAAACCTTACTAAAAATACACACAAGTGTTTCCCTCTGCAGCCGAATTCACTGCAGCTGTGTTACACTCTCTTCCTCTTGTTACCTGTTTCTCATGGGAAGCCAAATCTGTCGGCTCTGACCTGTTTTTCTATTTACACTTCACTTGTTCAGAGTGAACGCTGCCAGACAGCGATGGACCTTGTGGCTGAGCAGGCGAACAGCGCCACCTACGTCCAGATAAAGAGAGGGACCTTTATCTGACGTCTATTGGTAAATGATGACTTTTTTTCTCCTCAACCTACCATCCCGCTCCCTGTCCCAGCTGTTAATCATTTCTTTGTTTGCTCATACCTGCTCCTTCCCCAACTGCATCCACTTACCTGTAATTAGCTCTTCTGTCTCTTGTCATTTCCACTCCCTCCTTACAAACATATTAACTCTGCCATTTCTTTTTTTTTCTTCAATGTCTCAAACTTGCCGTCTCGTCGGTTCTTCTGTTGAACAGAGGAATTGTTTCAAAGAACTTTCATCACGTTCATTCCCAAATCCAGTCAAATCTCGTGACCCACCACAGTTTCATGGTTTCTCTGAAAAAGAAGGTCATTCTGCCCATTTACTTGTTTATTTCATGTTTTGTTCACAGCTTATTATCACGTATTTCAGTAACTCCTAATGTAAAAGGGGGATGAAGGGGGGGGGGGGGGGCAGCTTCCACTGCCACGCTGGGAAAATTACATTTATGATTGCTGGACTTCACAAAGCCATTCTAAGAGCCACACGGGCCGTGGGGATCCAGGAGGAGAAAAACTGATTCCAATGTGTGAAACTGGTGACGCTTTGACTGCAACAATAACAGGCGAGGACAACGTGGTTTGTTTATCCTCGTTTGCTGAATCTGCTTTGGAGAAACGATCAATGGATGGAGCAGAAAATCTATCGGGCAACAAACACTTTTTGGCTTAGACACATTTAATCCAAAGATAACACGATAATGAGCAACATCCTGGTATGACGCTAATCCGTCCTCTAATCTCCGTCATGTTTTTAACACGCAGCGGGGCGGCAGAGGCTCCACTTAATGCGTTTCACTCATTTTAGTCCAGAAGAAATCCTTGGTTAACGCGGATTCAGATGAGGATTTATTTGCAAGTGGCGCCACCTGTTGGTTAAACACATATTCACCTCGCTCTGTGATTTACCTATTTTTATTCACTCATTCATTCCTCATTCAAACATGGTTCCTGCTTTCATTTCTACAAACAAATTGAGCAATACTGACTTGAAGGGAGGGAATATTTATGGAATCACTAATTTGATTTTTATTTCATTGTCATCATTTTGTAGAAATCAGTTTTCAACATTAAAAGGCTTTGTGTGTGTTTTTATAAAACAGTTATGTACACATGGGAATGCTTTTTTTTTTACATTTTTGGTAGACTTTTTATTTTTATTATTTTGTATGTCCGTTTACATTAAACAAATTACCATAATCTTAAAACTAAATTTTCTCTTTCTCTAATTATTCATTTTTTAACCTTGTGTCATCAGGACCCCTAGTGGCCTGCTTTGGAACTAAAGCATAATCTGTAATGTTCAGTACACAGTAATGTTCCAACACTTAAAAAAGTTGGAAAAACTCATTACAATTACTATTCAACTTAATAGCATGTTACTTGCTATTCGTGAGTTATATAGAATTTAATGACAAAGTACAACTCAATTTATTTGTCAACGGAACATGTTGTTTAATTTAGAATTTGTTGTTTAATTTAGAATTTAGGATGTGCTTCATATTGTAATTTAAATATTAGATAAATAATTTCTCTCTTTCTCTGTGTGTGTGCGCGCGCGCGCACAGATTTTTACCAGAAATCGCAACTCAATAGAATTCTGCCACTATACACTGTACAACTGCACAACACTGTAAGGTCACAGTTAGGGTGCGGATAAACTAAGCCCCGCCTTCACGTCGACTACTCTACGTTTCCACTGGAGCGTGTTTTTAATTGACGTTCCTCTCGTCCAATAGGAGGGCGCAAACCGATTCCAAGGCGCCCAGCCGCGCAGATGTGTGAGCAGGTCGCAGCGCAGGACGAGTCAGTGACAGCAGGAACGGCGACTGTGAACTGGTGACAAATTAGAGTGTGTTGAACAAGCAAGGTGAGTTTTATTTGATGTTTTTTGTTCGTCGTTTCACGTGTAAACTCTGTGCAGGAGGAATGCTTATTGTCATCATCGTACTTCCTGGTTGGAGTTAGGTTGTGTCGTATTTATTCATTTGCTCGAGCACAACTTTTATGAGCTAGTTTCTTTAGCTAGTCCTCGTGGTTATTTATAGCGTCACATTTCTGTATTTTGTTGGGTTTTATTTGACTCTTGTGTCTGTTTTGTATGTTACAACGCCTTATAAACCAGTACTAACTTTTGTAGCTATTTCTTTTTAATCACTAAACCCAAGTTTTAGTAGACTAATAATAACGCTACTAACTTACATTTTGTTTTGACCAAAATTTGTCCATTTTTCTGGCCTTATTCAGTGACCTCAAAACTTGTCAAGCTAATGTCTGCTGCCCATTATAACCAATAGGTTACCGAGTCAGCTGTTTTATGTCTCAACGAGCTTGATAAGTGATTTCCTGATTCGCCTCTCCTTCGAACTTCATGCGGTCAGAACCAGTTTATGTAGCTGTAGTTGTGCAGATCTGCTCTGCTCTGCTTGAAATCTGACCCACACCAGTGGACAGCCAAGGAGCCTGCCAAGAAAATGGCATTAACTTGGCAGTTAGAGGTCATTCAAATAATTTGTCCTTGTCTCAAGGGGACTTTTGTCCCTCCTGACAACACCTTCCCTGTCTGTTAATCTGCAATCTCTCAGCGCTTTACACTTAAATGCCTCCTTGGAAATAATGCGAACTCTGAAGATTTTTCTCTTTTTTGTTTCCTTGCCTGGATTCTGAGTATTATGACTGAGACACTGTAACCGTGTCGGGTAAACCATGTCCTGTGTTGGCTAATAACATTAAGAGACTTTGCTCTCAAGTTCTTACAACTGCATCAGTTTCTGCTATTGGAACAATCTAAACCTATAGGGCCAAAAAGGACTTGAGAAACAAAAAAATGTTCTTTTACCAACTCAACAATAAACGATTTGTTGCTGGAAAGGGATGTGTAAATAATTCTACATCCAAAACTTTAACGTTTTGTTGTTTTTTGCAGGTTTGCCAGTAAAATAGAATATAATTTTGCCAATAAGATCAGGATTTACATCCCTGTTTCTTTGAAAATGCTTCCTGTATTTAGCCATATTTAGTAAATCCAATATTTATAGCTTATAAAACTAATCAAAATGTGCATTTTGAGTGAAGGTCACTGTATGTAGTTTTGCAAGAATATTCAAAAAGCATGGTAATTTTTTTTTCTATTTTGTGGAGATTTTACTTTGTAGTAATTAGCCCAAACTGAAAAAAGAAAACAAGTGATCAAACTTTAAAAAATAATTTGTCACAAGTAATCAAATTAAGTTTAGCCAAGTAAATATGTTAAGTTTATTTAGTATGTCATGTTAAATAAATTTATTTTGACAAGCTTAATTTGATTTCATGTCACAAGTTAACTTGTTTTTTTAAGGTTGGAGCCCCTGTCTGTCTTTTATTTTCAACATACCAAAAATGTGAATAATTAACATATTACATTGAATAATGAATAGATTGAACATAAACACAAATAATAATAATAATGCACCCATCAGACCTTTCCTGATTTCTGTTTTCATTTGAAAATTTTTGATTTTGACTGATTCTGTTTTTGTCTGTTTTTCATTTATTTATTTAATTTTGGGGATGAGATCACATGCAGGAAAACACAATAAACAAGTTTATTTTTAATTTGATCCAGGAAATGTTGCCCAAATCACTCAGAAACTTCTCACAGCTCTACTGTTCAGCTCTGCCTCACAGTGCTTCTTTTGAAAATGCCACCGTTTGACCAAACCTTTCAGTGGACCACATAAATAGTCTGTTTAGGTAAAAACAAATAGAGGGGATTTAAAATGTACCCAACACAAAACCTGTGGCCAACCTAAAATGCTGGGAGTGTCTGGGAATGAGTGTTGCAGACAGATGGACGTTTACTGAGTTACCAGCAGAAGCCTCTGCTTGCTCTCAACCAACCTTGAAAACTGGAAGAGGTTTTTAAATCTGAATCTAAAAGCCTGGTGCGGTCGGGTCCAAAGAGTCGGCCCTTACTTTTGCTTTTCATTGCTGTGGGGGAGAGAAAGGCCTTGGGATTTTCTCTTTCACTTTCAGTTTCGTTTGATGGAAAATCCCTTCACTGTCTTTTTTTTTCTAAGATCTTTTTCATGTCAAGTGGAGACAAGTAAATTTTGCCACAGCTGCAGTTTGTGTCTAGGGATTTTTTTTAAATGAATGCATGAATTGCCTTTTTAACTCTTTTTCTCTTTTCTGTAACTTTCCAGATGCCTTTTGCTAGCGATCAACTTTATAATGGTTATTTGCGGCAGAATATGCCGACCATTGTTAGCAGGGTGAAAGTGAGAGAAATAGTACCGTATCTCCCCTGCCTGACGACTCATGACAGGGTAAGTTTAATCATTCATTACTTGAAGTGGAGTTGTTTTGTTTTTTTATTGATTATAAAAATAGTACAGATGAGGTTTATTCCCTTGTTTATAGTAAGTTGCCAATGTTTTGCTATAGAAACACAGAATGTTGTCAAAGTATTCAATAGGCCTGTCACAATAATGAAGTTTGCTGGATGTTAAATAGTTCAAGAAATTACTGTGACAAACTCTAATGTTGTTTTTGAGATGATTTTTTTCAAGCAATATATTTATAATGGTGTAATAATGCAAGTTTGTCCTCTGAAAGACCAACAAAGGACACTTTACACTGGACCTGGAAGATATGTTAAATATCCAAAATATAACACAGCAACAAAAATCAATAAATAAAATGAAAATGAAGAGACCAGACCCAACCAAAAGCATAAATACAACGTACTATGATGTCTCTGTAAACAAAATTAGCATTCAAAATATATCAATCAGAATGGAAATTATTACATTCTTGGTATTTAGAGGTATTGAACTTGATTGCACTTTGTGACTTTACAAACATCAACGTATTTCTCTGTGATAGACCAGAGTGAGTATCTCACATTAGTGAAGTGAAAGAAAAGTTACATGTAGTTTTAAAATATTTCACAATAAACATCTGAAAAGTGTGGCAGACTTACATATTTTATTTTTTAAATATAGAGTGATTATTAAAAATATTCACCCCATTAGTCATTTTTTATGATCATCCTAATGTGGCTTTTTTATTTAAAAAAAATCTCAAAAAACTCCAATAAAGTTGAGATAAAACATGTAAGGCATAAATATTTAGCTTTCACTTTTTTTTCAGAAAGCCATATTTTGTTGATCGTGATGGATTTGTAAAAGCCCGTAAAGTGTAAAACATCCAACATGGTGGTGGCAGCATCACCACCACCAGAGCAGAGCTCTGGCAGGGCAGAGCTTTTTGCAGAAGACACTGAGCTAGATGTGTCATAACTACCCCAGTAAACCTTTCTTTTCTAAACTGATTGTAGGAAAACATAGAGGCCAAACGGGAAACGTCTGGGAATTTCAATGCCATGGTGCTTCTCCTGGACTGTCTGAAGAGGAGGGACAACTGGCCGGAGCAGTTCATCCAGGCGCTACAGGCTTGTGAGCACACAAGACTCGCAGCTGAGATCCAAACAGAATACGACTCCCTGCTACGGGGTAGCAGTAAGTCACTTTATCATCTACTGACGTCTGTAATCTGGAGCTTAAAGCCTTGATTTATGTGATCTTTATGCCTTTGTATTATGACACGTATTGATATAAATGACAGCTTAAGCTTCTTTTTTATGTTACTGCCACTTGACTTTGTTTTTATTAAATGTACAGCACTTGAAGCTAAAGCAGCGTCACTGGCTAAGAGCTAATGTAGGAGTGGTCAAGGTGCTTCTAACACCGTGTTTATTAATGTTTCCATGAATGCTGCTGCTAGGATGTGTTGTGGGTCATATGTAGATGTGGAGGAAAGAACATCTCTGCTAGGAGTGGATATTTATCGTGTCATTTATCATTTATTGATAATAATTCCGATCTATTGTTGTCATGATAAATTCCAGTAAATGACATGAACTTACTTTCATAATTTCAGTTTGCTCAGTGGAAACATAGCTATTGATGGTGGAAATAGATCAAAATTGATCAAACTGTATTTTATCTTTTGAAAGGATAAAGTTATAAGCTTTGTGACTCTGTGAGTGATGTTAGCAACCTGAGTAAAAAGGTAAATGATGAATAGATGTGTATAATTTCTGATGTCTGCCCTCCACAGAGCTCTCGTCTTAACCTAGCCACTGTTTGCTTCATCTTAGATCCCAAGTCAGGCTCGGCTGCAGCTACCGTGGTCAGGGCTCATGTCCACCCGGCTCCAGCCGCCAGCCAGCTGCCCGTCTCCGAGAGCGTTGCAGATGTTCAGCCGGCTCCACCTGAGCCAGCCTCTCAGGCCCCGGCTCCTGTCCAGGCTCCTGCACAGCCACAAGTCCCTCAGATGGCGGCCGATTCCCCACCTGAACCCATCTCTGAGCGGCCGGCTCAGGATGAGCTTCCACGTCTTCCGTCTACTCCGCCCCCATCTCCTGAGATCCAGCATGCAGCCGAGGGAAAACACGCTCCGCACCAGGAGCCGGAGGAAAACTCAGAGTCTGATATCCAGGATCCGTCTGGTGATACTGGTGCAGGGAGGAAAGAGGCTGCCGCCGCTGTCATTGCGGCCGCTGCTGTTGCCTTGGTGACCTCCTCTCAGGAGCAGCAGCAGCAGCAACATCCGGTCCCTCAAAGTGGAGCTGATCATCTCCAAACAGCAGCCGCCACAAAGCCGAGTCCGTCTTTAGCGTCGGTCAGCTCTGATGTGTCTGATGGGTCATCTGTGCTGACTCTGACTCCAGAGAAGCATCCAGTCCAGGACACGACTCCACCAGCACACAAGATTCCCCTGCAGCCCCAGATGAGCGCTGAACATACAGCTGCTCAGGTCAGTAAGGACACCTTCGATAGTCCATCTCATCTAGAAGAAAAAACATTGTGCTACTTCTGTTGGTTTTGTGGTACCTTTGGTTTTATCAGCTCCACAATGCAATGTTTAGATGTAGATATAAATGCTGTTCACTCAAATTAATGCCAGAGAAATGATATCTGATATCTGCAGCTTCAACCATCCACCATATAAACATCTCATATTACATATTAGGCACATTAGGTATATTGGATGCTTTTTCACATTAAGTCGTTCTTTCCTTGCAGGCTGTTAAAAGTAAACCGCAGACTGAAGCTTCTTCTTCTCCTGAGCCGTTTGCCAATAAGGGAAACGTCTTTCATCAAGATGCTGATGATAACTCGGTGTGCCTGAGCAAACCCAGTCCGCTCGTTAGCATCCAGCCAGTTAATCAGCCCAGTCCTCCAGTCCAGCCGCAGAGCCCCTCGCTGCAGCCGTACTCCGGCGACAGTGCCCGACTGGAACTAAGTGACCCTTCGTCAGAACTTCCTTCCTGCACTGCTCAAGTTGAGAGGTCCGATTCAGCAGAACCACATCAGGAGAACGGGATTGTTCCAGACCACAGCGAACCCGAGGAGAACCATTACGAGTCTCCAAACCAGAGCTTCGACGTGGCGGAGAACGTGGTTCACGTAGCAGAGATGCCGTCCATCCTCAATCGTGATGGCCAAGAGCCAGAGCCACAACCTCAAATCGTCAACGGAGAACCGGTCAAAGGAAGCTTTTCTGCAAGCGTCAGTGCTCCAGATGACACAGTGTTGAGTTTTAACAGCCTCCACAGCGAGAGCTACACCCCCATCGAGTCAAAGCCTCTGTCCAATTCAGAGAAAACCACTCCTCCCGAGCCCAGCGACGGCCAATCCACGACAAGAAAGTACATTCTGATCGGAGCTGGAGTGGCGGCCTGCGCTCTGTTGATGGCGTTGAAGTTTAAGCGTTAAGGGGGTAAGGACAGTGACTGAGAATCGTCCTTGCACCGAGAGGGCACAGGACAGACGTTTAATAATTACCCATAGTAACAAAAGCTACCATGCCAGACCTTTGATCATGTCATTAATCCATATCTGTTGTTGGTGTTCAGCAATGAACACTGGAATAAAAAAAAATCCCAAATCCAAACTCTTGACATTAGCTGTGACACTTCAGTGAGGTGAGGTGGTATCTCAGGTTATTTCAAATGTGGGTTTTTATAAAAGTACCTGATGGAAAATCACGGTGCCTCACAAACGTATTCACACACTTTAACTTCAATGCATTTTATTGAGATACATCTATACTAGGAATGCATAACTGAGTTTGAAGTTAAAAAATTGATGGAAAGAAAATTGTGGCATTTGTTCACCAGTGTTCTATAGCAAACCACTGAGGTCTACGCAAACCAGCTGGATTTGAGATTAAGAGTGTTTTCATACCTGATAGTCCGGTAGACTCTGTTCAATTGGGGACCAAACTTGCGATATTTGCTATATTCTCAGCTGGAGCGGTTCGCTTTTGTACTGCGTTGTCAAATGATCCCAACTAATTGAAAAACCTGTTCCTTCCCTCACCTGTGGGGGCACTGCACCAAGAACCACTGAAGGAAATGACATAAAAACCTCTGAATAAGACACAGAGCGCAACTTCCTTCTTCACAACGTCTAAACAAAAGTGGAGTTGCGTCAGATTTTAGCGGTTGCAGGATTTCTCTTTTGTCTTTGGCAAAAGACCACAAGCCGTTTCTCCCGCTAGTGCTACATATGTTTGTTTGTATTTACCCAGAATGCCCTGACTTATAGTCCAGTTCCTGCTTTTTGATCTTTCTTCGGTCTGCTTGAATCCACATATGCATTCGAAGCGCACCAGAGTTCACTTCAACTGAACTGAGACCAGAGTTCTATTACGCAGTCACACCTCCCCAAACAAACGAGACCTTCCAGGCAAACAGACTAGGGTTTGATTAAAAGGGATTAAACAGGGCTGGAGTGATGCATCCTAAATGAAACATGAGGCTCCACAGTACGGCGGTGGTTTGCAGTACCTTGAAGCAAAAAAGTCCTTGGGTTCAAATCCTGGCAGATTTTAAAGTATGCATGTTCTCCACGTGCATCATGGGTTCTCTCTGGGTATTCTGGTTATCTCCCACAGTCCAAACAGTTTCATGTTAGGTTTATTGGTTTGTTCAAAGTGCCTCTTAAGAGTGAGCATGTCTGTGGTGAACCATGCCTTACCTTTAATAATCACTGGAGATAGGTACCTAGACCTAGCAAAGACCTCTATTGCCAAGTTATTGGACTGAATTTCATTCAAGGATACCAGAGTAACACATGCATACACACACTGTAAAATCTCTCAAAAATACATTGTGTTTTTTAACTTTATCAGATGAGGAAAACGTTCAAGGGGTGGGAATACTTTTCACAAGTCACTGTATGTTCTTTGAGTTATCTTGGAGGTGGAGGAAGTGGAAGGCAGGAGCTTTTCATATTTAATTATTTACTTTCTGTAGGTATTTGAAAGCTGGGCTGCAAAAGCCCGCTTTATTCCATATTTATTTGTACATATTTGACACATTTACTCTACCTAGGTGTGTACCTATTATCCATCCATCCATTTTCCTTACACCTTGTCCCTTAGTGGGGTCAGGAGGGTTGCTGGTGCCTCTCCAGCTAACAATCCGGGCAAGAGGCAGGGTCACCCTGGACAGGTCGCCAGTCTGTCGCAGGGCGTGTGTACCTATTAAGAAAAACTAAAAACATTTTTTTAAAAAGCTAAATATTATGTAAGGAATCAGGTTTAATTTTTCTTCTTCTCAAGGAAAAAAAACAATCTATTTCAAATTTTAGCTCAATTTTCTTTTAACAAAGTATTTTTATGACAAGTAAATTGTGGGTTTATGTATTAAGATGGATTTTTAAATAGAACTTGCTGATTCTTACATGATTTTATCAGTTGAAATGTTTTAACGTGTAACAGAAAATGTAGTTAATGTTGCTACATTATATAAAAATATATATATAAACATTCTTTAAGGTGTGTAAATGAGCATCCTGGCTCACTTGGAGGATCCTCAGCAGTTTGTTAATCAGTGATTTGCTAAATCGTTCTTTCTGCCATCTAGTGGACATATTTGGTTTTACAGGTTGCTTTCCTTCAGGTAGAAATGTCTCCTGAATCACAATGTAAAGGTGAAAGATTTTATTGTAAATAGTTTGTCGATAAACAAAGCACACTTTTTAAAGAGTTAATTCATTATGTTTTGCACATGTGAGCTGCATAGCTGGACCTGAGTGTCTTCATTGTTTTTCTTCGGGTTTTGCTCTTAGGTTCTGTCTGAACTTGTATGCACTGTTGGTATCTACGCACTGTGACAGTCACATCAATAAAATGCATTGATACAATTTGAATTTTATGTATATTTGACATATTTTGCGTGTGAGGCAACATAACTTGGTGTCTATCTGGTGCTTGGGTCGGCTCCAGAGCCACATCTGGCTCTTTAGGCCCTCAAGTGGCTCCTAATAACTTTTAGCAGTGGTTTTATAGAACTGAAAGTGTTTTGTTGTTTAAAGGGAACATGAAACTTTACAAAGAATTTTCACCAAAAATGACAACTATGCCAAAGGAAATTTTCTTATTGAACAGATTTTTTTCTTTTTTGTGCATATAATTAGGATTTTTTTTAAGGAAGACTTTCATCTTTTTCTAAAGAAGTTAACCAAAAAGTCAAGACATTATATAAAACGTTTTGACATTAACTTTTTACAATAGTTCAAATTATTGCATTGTTAGTTTTGTCTCTGCGTGTCAGCAGATTAAAAAGGAGGTAAAAAGACAGAGGAAAATATAGAATCTATAACAGTATATAGATGTGTTAAAAAGACCTACTTAAAGTCCATACCATGTTTAATTGAGAACTTTCTGGAAGACCCTGAAAATTGCTGCTTCACAAATTCTCTCCATCTAATCTGACAAATTTTGAGCTATTTTTCAATTAAAAAGAAAAGCCAAATATCTTATTTTCTTAAAAAGCCTCAAAGCTGACGCAGACATCACATACCCCAAAACACTTACAGGTGAAAGTGCGTTTTGGAAGGATCGTTCTACTAAATATTGAACTGATGTGGCTGACCACAAAAGCACGTGATACATTTAAAATTGTCATTAGCTAGGAGGGGATTCAACCGTGAATTTATGAGTTCTATTTGTCAGAATCACAGTTAGCTATGTTTAGATTGTAAAGCAATTTAATCATTAGAAAATAAATGCAATAAGCAATTACTGAGTTACATATAAGTATTTAAATGTCCATTCTAATTGGGTTATTTAATGTGGTAAAATCCAGGAAAAGTGACGTGTTTATAAACTGGTGGACTCGCGCTCTGATTGGTTCTCACTTCCTTCCATCAACTCTTAGCCCCGCCCACATCTCTTTTGACAGCGTACATAAAAAGGACGTGTAGCTCAGCCATTTACGACTCCAGATATCCAGCTAATTATCTCGGCTGCGAGGCGTTTGTTTGCATTTACCCCACAAATTATAGGCATTTATTCACCTATTCGCAACTTAAATCATATGTAGCTAATTAGTCATTTAATGGCGTTTAATCAACGCGACGATGATCTCGTCGACGGAGAAGACGAAACGCCCTCGAAGCTGCCGCGGTGCAACAAGGAGATGCCCGGTTACTTTAGCAACGAGCCCCAAAATGAGGCTGCCGCGTCCGCCGGGAGAGCTACATCCGAGCGGCGAACGTCCAACTCGACCCCGTGGCATCGGAGAGACTCGTTTAAGAAGACAAGGCCGCGTAGGTGTTAACAATGCTAGCTTCAGATACATACTGAGAGGAAAGGGGGTGGCTGCATCTACACGAAACACAAGGCGCTACATACAAGACACCTTGGGCACTGAAATTGTTTTAATAATGAAATATTATGGTGTCGCGTATTTTCTTACAGGCTGAAGGTTGATAGGCTGTTGTGAGTGTGAAACTTTGTATCCGTTCGGCTTTGGCATTTGCCATGATATAAATGAGCCATAGAGGCAGTAAAAAGCCAGAATTTATTTTGCACAAGATGGCGTTCGCGGTACACACTGTACTCCTTGCAGGAAAGAAGCTGCTTACCATTTTCTAGGCTAGTTGTGTCACATGAAATGAATCCCCCACTCAAACAAAATGTCAGTCATAAATTTTCTATAATTTCTACACTAATAACAACAGCAAAAACATTTACATTAAACACGTCTCTGCATATGCTCCACACATTTCAGCGTTTCCTTGGTTTGGAATGGACATCGGAGGCACCCTGGTGAAGCTCGTGTATTTTGAGCCCAAAGACATCACTGCAGAAGAAGAGCAGGAGGAGGTGGAGAACCTGCGGACCATCCGGCACTACCTGACCTCCAACACGGCCTACGGCACCACCGGCATCAGGGATGTGCACCTGGAGATGAAGGACCTGTCGCTGTGCGGCAGGAAAGGGAACCTGCACTTCATCCGCTTCCCCACTCATGACCTGCCCGCCTTCGTGCAGATGGGCCGCAACAAGCACTTCTCCAGCCTCCACACCACACTCTGTGCCACTGGAGGTGGCGCCTACAAATTTGAGTCTGATTTCCGCACGGTGGGTGTGCGGTCTGTTGTCTGCTTTATTTTTGCAGCTCAGAATACAGCAACTGCAAAAGAGTCATTAAAGATACACAGACTGTTGGTTGAGTAGATGAACCATTTTGATTTCTTACACTAACATCTTTTTACAGTGACACACGAAACCTGCGGAAAACAAAAAAAGATTTCACATTTTTAACAATGGGAATGGATGGGTCTCCAGTAGCAGTCAGTTATGCAACAAATCTGAGGAGGCCTCTGACAGAAGAATGTTGTCGTAGCAGTTTATTATTGACTGTCATGACATGCCAACAGTTCAATATCCAGGCAACAGAGATGATATTTCATAGCATCATGTCCTGGACAACACAATCAGTTGTTAGCAAGCGCCGCTAATCTACTTCATTTGCTTCTTCTGCTCCTTTATATCCCTGGAAAACACATCACACTGCTTCTTTAAGCTAACTGGAGATAATTCCTAATAAACTAATACTGGTGTAGCCAAAATTAGCTTGCAAAAAAAAATTAAGTGCATAGAGAAGTGTATGTAAACTTCTCAGCAGCATCAAATTATGTTTATCCTGCTGTCTCTCTCTCTCTCTAAACAACAATAAAAAAAAACAAAGATAGCCAACCTGGAGCTCCGCAAGCTGGACGAGCTGGACTGTTTGGTTCGGGGGGCGCTGTACATCGACTCGGTGATCACCAGCGGCCCCTCGGAATGCTACTACTTTGAAAACCCCAGCGACCTGGATCACTGCGCTCAGAAGCCTTACACACTGGAGAACGACTATCCTCTGCTGCTGGTCAACATCGGCTCCGGAGTCAGCATCCTGGCCGTCTACTCCGAGAATAACTACAAGCGGGTCACCGGGACCAGGTGATGCTCAGCAGCTCTTTCTGCTGCTTTGTAACTTTAGATGTAGAGTTATTGTTATTATTATTATTATTATTATCACCTCTCTGCTTCTTGGGTGTTTTTAAAGATGGATACAAATATAGATGATTTAAAATGGCATTATGATGCAGCTGCAATTGAATAGAATAACTCTTTATTAGTCCCACATTGGGGAAATTTACTTGTTACATGAGTAACAAGTTACATGTAATATTACTCATGTAACAAGTAATATTACATTTACTTGTTACATGAGTAACAAGTAAATGTAATATTAGGCTCTAGCATTACTTCACAATCTTCATCTATCACCCATTTTGCATGTTGGCGCTTTGATCAATTTGTGCAGCTTTGATGTAAATACATTTACAAATGGCGGATTTGTCTAAATGAAATCCACTGCAAACCCAGCTGCCTTCTAACTGGTTGACGGGGGCCATCCTGACTGTAATTTAGTGCAATCTATTGATGTACATGCATATTGAGCCCACTGTGAAAACATGGTGGTGGCAGCATCATGCTGCGAGTTCCCTTTTCCTTCTTTAAGGAATAATGTTTACCTTTCCTCCCAGTGCATCGTAGTTGAGCACCAAAAAACATGCAAACATTTTCCAAACAAAGATCAGATCAGCACATTCAGTGCTGTATGCAGTATTATTTTTTTCAGGCTTGAAATTTACTTTCCAATTACTAGTAAGTGATGGTCTGAACACAGCAGTGGTTGATTAGCTAATTTAAACACCTGCTCTACTGATGATGTGTCAGACTTGGTGTGTGGGTCGCCTTGTTTTTATTTTTTAACTGAACCGAATCACGCCGAATTCCACAGCTCATCTACATGTTGGTTGTCAAAGTCAAGCTAGCATAGCAAAGCTATTTCCGTCTCTGTTTTCATTTTATAAAATTGATACATTTAAGATTTAGTGCATTATGTTGATAAGTTGTTAAGACTCATGGTAGTCATCGTTTTTTGTTTTTTTTTACCCAGCAGGGAGCTGGGGGGCGGGTTCTTGCGTGCGTGATGCAACATCTACATGCTATTGTTGATGCTAACGCTGATATTGACATTGTTTCTCATAGCTTTTATCAGTTTGCAACATCTTACTGAATAAAGTTGACTATTGAACCAAATCCCGGAGAATTTCACTGATGTCTGATTCCTCCGTTTGCGTCGACAGCCTCGGGGGCGGGACCTTCCTCGGCCTGTGCTGCCTTCTCACTGGCTGCTCGACTTTCGAGGAAGCCCTAGAAATGGCTTCTCGGGGAGAGAGCACCCACGTAGACAAGATGGTCCGGGACATCTACGGAGGAGACTATGAGAGGTTTGGACTGCCGGGCTGGACTGTGGCCTCAAGGTGCGGTTTACAGCTCCTTCCACTGCTCTTATTGTTGGTCTCCAGCCTGTTTTGTGATGACTTCCAGCATCGTCAGAGCTTCAGCAGAGAACCTGAGCACCGTTGGGTTTACTGGCTGGACTTGAGCGGTCTCCATGCTGTCTCACAACTCTGTTTCTCTTCGTTTTGTAGTTTTGGCAGCATGATGTTCAAAGAAAAAAGGGAGTCTGTGTCTAAGGAGGACCTGGCTCGGGCAACGCTGGTCACAATCACCAATAACATCGGCTCCATTGCCAGAATGTGCGCTCTCAATGAGGTTAGTAACAATCATGGGGTAATAATGGTTAAGTGTGTGGAAGATATTAGCACTAGAAGCTAGACAAAAAATGCTTGGTGCGATTTTGTGTTTTTTTGCAGTGCAGCAGTGATGTTTGGCACTAGAGAGGCACCAATCAGAATTTACGTCACCAATTTCTGACCAATTAGTTTTCTGAAAGTTAACCATTTTAGTCAATTCCAGTTCATTTGAACCAATATTATTAGAAGGTATCGGAAAGGCAGCAATCAGTCCTTTATGTTGGAAGCTGAGGTGACGTCACACTGTGTGTGTTGGGACAGGGACCACGGTGACAGAGTGGCTTAGCCTTTTGTAAGAAAGCCATCTTAAAGTTACCCTTGTCCATGAAGAGGAACAGTGATCTGGTGGGGTAGAGACTCCAGGAACACATTTGTTTAGCATAAATCCTACCTCATGACTTCTGATTTTATTGGGCCAAAGGTTCTCAGGGATTCAGACGGTTCCTTTGGTTTCTTTCTGGTCAGAAACTCATCTGTTTCACGGCTGCTACGCTAGTTTGAGAAACTTGATAAATGTAATAATCAGCCAATCAAAGATGAGTTGATAACATTTTGATTATTTCAACTTGCATGTTATTACAAATGAAAAACAACTAGATTTTATGGTAGAAAAAAAATTCTGAATTCTAAACAATTGGAAAAACGGAGAACCAGCTTCTTAGGCTCTCCAGCTGGGTTGTTGGTGAGTCTCTGGTCTAAGCTGATGTGGTCCTGTTCTTATTCCTTTGTTGCCTTCAGCCTCTTTACGGTGCTGCCTTGTGGCGTCTTGATCAAGCAGCATTGTACAGGGCTATGACGGCGTAGAGGAGCTCACACCACGCCATTGTCATGGGCAACGTTACAGGCTTTCCGTTGCTGCTTATTAAACAAAATCTGTTTGATCGCTGTCATTTCTGACCTCTTGTTGTTTTTTGCTCAGAACATTGAGAGAGTGGTGTTTGTTGGGAACTTCCTAAGAGTGAACATCCTCTCTATGAAGCTGCTGGCCTACGCTATGGACTACTGGTCTGACGGCCAGCTCAAGGCTCTCTTTCTTCGTCATGAGGTAAGGCACTAATTGGTTTATTAACAGAAAAGTCAGGGCAAACAATTTTCATTCCCAATAACTCACCTGTTCAAAGTTCCCAGAGTCTGGTCTGGACTAACAGTGGTGTCTAACGCTCGTTTCCCAGGGTTACTTCGGTGCTGTCGGAGCCTTGCTGGGACTTCTGCATCCGTCCTGATCCCTCTTTGGCGGAAGAAAAGAATAAATAAAAAAGTCAATCTGCTGCAGCAATCAGAAGCACTTTAGATTGTTAGGAATCAGTTTTTTCTTAAAAGCAGCATTACCTGCACCACCAACTGGTACATTATTGCATGTGGGCCGGAACAAGCTTTCAGTTCTCGTACGCCGGTTGAATGTTGGAGGTTTTCTGATTACTCCGTGGCTTAAGTTGGATGCAGAAAAGCTGGCAAGCTTAGTATTTTTGCACCTTTTTATCGTATTTGGCGATTTCAAGGAAATCCAGCAGTGTTGCGGAAGTAATTTCATTAGAAGTACCTGTTGGTAGGTAGTTTTGTCTTAATGGCGATTACTACCCATCTGTGGGTAATCAGTTCTGGGCCAAAATACTCCAGGCTGTACACAAAGGTACCAAAATGAAGGATAAATGTTACTTTGCCCCTTTTAGAATCACTTTTTGTTACATGAACATATCTATGTAACAACAATGTTGTTGATTAGTTTCCCAAAGAGACGATGAACAGAAAGACTTGATAAAAAGTTAGTTACGCCATTTAAAGTGGTAGTTCCAGGTGTATTTATCACAGGTAATTAGAAGGGATGGGTTGTCACTTGAACTCCTGTCTACATGATTAAGGTGAAACACTTAACATCCACTTCCTGTGTTGCATAATACGCTTTTTCAATGTAGTTCAACTAATCTGGAGGTTTTAATAATAGGGACACCAAGGTTTTATAAGGTGTTCCATACAAAGTGTGTTTTATTCATAAATTAAGCCCTTATGTATCACTAATGTAAAATTATACACTTTTTTTGGCTATGAATGATGGAGCCCACTTGCTGTACAAATGCACCTACTGTCATCTGTGTTACTGAAGTGCCTTCAGGCCAGTGCATGTCTGTGAGGAGAAATTGGTGCACATTGAGAAATGTGCACAGAAAGTACAGGTCCAAAAAGCACATCATCTCTTAATATTCTGGGTTTAAAACATTGTTTTGATTGTTTGTTTTTTTTATGGTGAAACTCAGCGCTTCCCTCCAATGGAGGTATAGAATGTGTTCTCCACACCTGTTCCTGTTCTGTGTGATTCAGTTATAAACATAAACTCTTCTGCTCTTCCTGTTGTAATGATAAATCATCCTTTTTTTATGTCCATCCATGATTACAAGGACCAGAATTTGTTTCTTTCCTTTGTTTTTGTCAGTGATCGTTTGAAAACTACAGAGTAATTAGATTTTAAGTGCCTGTCATATTTTCTGTAATCTGTTTTGCATTATGGTTGTCATTCTCAAAAATGCAAGTTTGTCTTTGTTTTCACATTTGCTTTTATTTTGTGTAGAAAATTATTTTTCCTGATTTTTTTTTTTAATGTTGAATCTATTAAAATGTTTTTTCATACCATATTTAAATTGTATTACTTCTTTCTCTACATAAATTATTAGAAACCAAGTCAAAAACTAAAGTTTTTGGTATCAATGACAACTTTGTTGGATGTTTGTTTCTACATTTAATTTGCTAACAAATTGATACCCTGATAGACATATTACAAATTTGATTTCAACCTCGTTAAATTTTCGCTCTATTCTTCAGCTGCCATTTCTATAACTACAGTTAGAAAGCAATCTGTCATTGGTAAGTACAAGCTGGTGGCCTTTACAATGTTTCATTACCCTATTGTCACACAGGAAACATTCACAAACACCTTCATAAAACATTGCTGTAAACGACAAGTCATTTCTAAATTAAAGTGCCCACTGAGCACATCAGTGGCTTTAATAAGGAAGTGGGAAGAACATAATTACACAGTAAAAGTGATTCTTGCAACACTTCAATGTGCAGCTTGAGAAAGACCTGAAACCAGCAGTTAGTTTGTTTCAAAGAAGTAATGGGGTCTATATTTACCATTACTCAACATTAGTGTTTACCATATACAAATAGATGCGATTGATTATCAATCACTTAGTGAAACTTATTTATATAGATTAATTACACAGACTGTTTTCCAGGCTTTATTTATGTTGTGATTATTTACCATCTTGCAGTTCATAAAAACATGACATTTAAAATTTGAATAGTGCATCAGACCAATAAAAAACACTTCAAAATGCAGAAATTTGGGTCTAATGAAAAGTACCAATTTAAGTACCTTTAATATGTCAAATTAGCCTCACCAGAAAGTATATTCTAATTTATTAAACATGACTATAATGGCTGTTATAATGGAGAACGTAAAATACATTTTTAAAATTGATAACTTTGACAGGAAGAGCGATACGGACAGAAATGAGTTATGAGTTTCCAGACGTGGCAACTGTCAGAAAGTGAAGAAGAAGAAAAAAGAACATTTAGTTTGTGGCTGGAAACTTTTCTCAGCACGTGAACTTCATCAGGCACGTGCACGTCAACCCGAGCAACGAGTAAGATTCTCGCTTCCTTACGAAACCGTAAGGAAGCGAGAGAGAGAGAGAGAGAGAGAGAGAGAGAGAGAGAGAGAGAGAGAGAGAGAGAGAGAGAGGTGGTGCTGTGGGGGGGCGGGGGGGGGGGTTGTTACAGAACCAGACGTGAACAGAGTCAGTGTCTTTCCAGGGAATAAATCCTGCCCCTTGCAGCCGTGGAGTCCCATCCTCCTCTTCCTCCTCTTCCTCCTCTTCTTCCTTCTCCTCCTCCTCGGTGAAAAGCTGCACAGCTGGCAAATTAACAAGGGTCTCCACACGGAGCAACTAGTGGGTCGCTGCCCTGCTGACTGGACTCGTGGGTGATGATGGACATGAGTTAGAAAGAAGTCCAGTTATTTATCACGTCTCTGGCTCAGGATCCACACACTGAGCAGCCAGAACCCCTCGCTCCACTGGAACCGCTATAACCTCCTTAATACTGGACCACAAGGTAAGACAGACGCGGTTTTATTGGACGGCTGGACGTGATTTAGCTGCCTGGATACATTAAGAGAAGTAAATGGAGCTACATTTTCTTATTATGTAATTTGTCTGTGTTGTAAAAATTGCATTTATTCTTCACTTTGCAAAGTGAAGCTTTAATTTTCTGGTCTTTTTATGTTCGTTTTCAGAAAAATGCTACGTACTAGAGGTTAAAAATGCTAGGTTATAAATATGCTAGAAACGATTAATCAGGTTAATTGTGTCGAATTGATTATTGAAATAATCGTCAACTAATTTAGTAACCGATAAATTGTTAAGTGGAGTATCTACAAACTCAAAAAAGTTATCAATAGCTCAAATAACAACATACTCTGAGTGGTAATTAAGTCAAAACTGTACAAAAAATATATAAATTTTCTATGTAAGATAAAAACAAATAGTTTGTAAATATGTTATATGCCAACTCCTCAAGTGGCTAGTTTTAGCTTCATTTGGCTCAAAGTACTCTCTTTGGCCCCTTTTGCTGTCCAATTGCTAACCAGTTAATTGAAAAAATAATCAACAGACCAGCCATATTGATATGTAGTCAATATCATAAAGTCTATCATAAAGTCTACTTTATGTTAAAAGTATTGTTTTAGTTACAGATGCATCCTTTGCTACAAATGATCAAGTCTGCATATTAGGTAGTAAAATTTATTTTTTCTTATTTAACAAAACAATAGCTTTTTTGTAGCATATTTAAATGCATTTCTAATGCATAAAATGGCTTATGTGGTTAAGTGAAACATTCTGCAGAATGTGGCCAATTTTAAATCAGATTAATTGTCCGAATATTCAATTAATCATCAGAGTAATCAATTGATTAATTGATTACTGAATAATCATTAATTCCAGCCATATAATATGCAGTTCAGAACATTCCTGGTCAACATAATGGTGCAAACACATAAGTGTTTCAGTTTTTTACGTCTTTAGAGTTTTTTTTAAAAAAAGATCGTTTTTTAGCTTGCAGCCAACATCTGTGTTAATCTGTATGATGTCTTGCAAAAGTATTTACACCCCTCAAACCTTTTCTGTCTTTGTCCAACTTTCATATTTAATATGCAGTGTAGTGTAGTGTTTGTATGTTTTATAACTCTGGAGTTGAAGGGGAAAGTTTTCAGAGTTTTCTTTTTCTAAACAACAATAAAAATTTCAAGAGTGTGGCATGCACCTTGGTTTAGCACCAGTTTTTGCTTCAATTCCTGTGAAGGCCTTTGGGGTTATGCCACTGACAAATAACTACAGCTCAACCAGTAGGATGGAGAGCGCCCGGAAGGCAGCAGATTCCAAGTTTTGACCCAGTTTTTAAAATTTGGATTTAGTTGTGGACTTTGGCTGGACCGTTCAAACAAATGGCTTTGCTTTGAGCAAAAGTGGGGGTTTTTTTCTTCCAGGATAGCTTTGTGTTTAGCTCCTCTTACTTTTCCATTCAATCCGACCAGCTTCCCTGTCCCTGCTGAAGGAAGGCATTCCCACAGCATTATGCTGTCACTTCCTTGTTTTACAGTGTGGTGGTCCCTTTAAGGTTATTTCTATTGCTCACAATGTTTTTCATCTAAAGCGGCTGCACTGGACTTTATTTAAGGTTATTAGAATAAAGGACTACAAATGCACACTTAAGATTGTTCATTGTAAAAGAAAAAACTACTTTTCATTAATTAGTCTCTTAAAAGCCTTACAAAACTCCCTGAAGTTTGTTGGTGCAATATTATCAAATGTGGAAAACGTTCAAAACGAGGATCTTTTTAAATCGCAAACCTTTTGGATACTGATTAAAATTCTCCATCGAGTGTCTCTGAGGCCCCCAGCTCGCTGTGAGGAGGGATGGAAATCATTACGGGAGGAACTGTAAATATGCAGCACTGCATGTGGAAGCACAGAGCTCTGCCTGCTGGACTTTGGTGACTCCAGTGATTCAGAACCCGGTACAGCCATGGACCTACTTTGGCTTTGGTTAAGACAGAAACAGGAACAGATGTGTGAGAGAGCTGGTTCCCACCGAACGCTGTGTTCAGCCTCCACAGAGCTGATAGGAAATAAATGAAGAGATTCTTTCAGTACAAAAGTAGATGCCAATTATATGTCCAAAAATTATAATTTTGGTGTGTTTTTGTGCTAACTGAGTCCAGACCAGTTTGCCAAGACATAAAAGAAATTATGTGCAAAATTAGAGTAAGGAAATCTTTTGAAAGCCAAAACTGCAGCATGCAAAGTGAAACAACTAACAAATTCTTTGTTTATTTGGGCCTATGATCTGGCTAAAACACACTGTTGATTTTTGATTTGTTATTTGTTGCTTTGTCAGATTACAGAACATGTTTCCAGACATGCAGCTCTGACCCCTCTGTGGTTCTGCCATTAAAATCTTGTCAAGCACGTGCGTCCAAAAAACCCTGTGTATCGGACTCAGAACATGTATTCAGTCCCACGCTGTGGTTCCTGCACAAACACGTCACACTACGGTATTTGTATCGCTGAAGAACGCTCCTGCCCCAAAAATTTGTTTAGTTATCAATAGGAGGCCTGTGTGTGGTGACCAGTAAACGACCAGCTGCAGATACAAACATGGATCAAAGCAGATTAAAGACTTTCAGGAACATTTTGTGGAAAAATATGTTTTTTGGGTTTTTTTTTATGAAGTGTGATTTATTTCCAATCTTCTACACAATAATCAATGCCCAAACAGCAAGAAATTACATTGACGTCATCAAACGGTAATTATGATAATGAAGACGAATGAGTAAACGACAAAAACAGAAAATGAACAGAAAAAATAGGCAAAAGTTACAAAAAAATAAATCACTAAAAATTTGAAGCTTCTTGAACTTCAAATTTTGAATTTTGCTGCAATACAGACAACGTCACATTTGAAATAACTCTGAAGAATTTCAATTAATGAGTTACAACATTTAATTTTCCCCTTTTGGATCAATAAAGTACTTTTGAATTTGAAATATTTCAAGAATTTTGAACCACAATGGAAAAATAAGTGTTGCATTTTTATCAAGATAAAGCTGTTTTAAAAATTATTTTTACCGTTCAAACTGTTTCCTATCTTGTAATGTTACTATAACAATCTTGTCTGTTTTCTGTTAGGATTTTATATGATAAACCAACACAGGGTAATCTGTAATTGTGAAGAATTTGTGGTTTTCAATATTCTTTTCTTTTTTTTTTTTTACAATTAAAATCTGAGACACTATGGTGTGTATTTCAATTCAGTCCAGTTTTACCGATACCCCAAACTAAAGCATCATTTAATCATCTACCTAATAGTCACCTAATTATTAATTAATTTCCCTCTCTTACTAATAAAGTATTTTGAAGTGAATTCAAGGGGCAGTATTATGTGTTTTCCAGCCACATAGCACAATAAAGTAACCGTGTTAACTTCAGTTGTCAAAGAAATGTTGAATATATCAAATAAAACTTAAAATAAATTCAACTTCATAGGTTAATGACTTGAAATTGGACCTCTGTCTCTTTAAGAAGCCCCTCCTCTTTCTGTGACTCTGCCTTCAGGAAGTCATCACAACATGGCTCCTCTGTTAAAGTGAATAGAAACAGACCATTGTCTTTATTTTTAAATTGCTACATTGGCTTTTTTTCTTGTGAGAAATCCCTTGTTTTATGTTTTGAGTGAATAAAAATTAAATCTCCAATGAAGTATGAATAATTTGAAGTTCATCTGGTCTCTTAAAGACAAGATTCATGTGGAGAATACAAAAAAACCCAGAAATCTCTGAGAACCAGGTATCAATTTTCTTCTTGTTGATCAATCACAGAAAATTAAAAAAATAATAATTTAAAAAATAATGAAATACACTGGTATTTGTTGTTTGTAACATGGCAGAATG
This sequence comes from Micropoecilia bifurca, assembly GCA_903067075.1. Classification (NCBI taxonomy): domain Eukaryota; kingdom Metazoa; phylum Chordata; class Actinopteri; order Cyprinodontiformes; family Poeciliidae; genus Micropoecilia; species Micropoecilia bifurca. Next base: position 24,948 of record CAEGAF010079532.1, on the reverse strand, counting down.
TGGTCAGGTTTAAAGGGGAGAACTATTTTTGTTGGGTATCTTGAGTATCGAAGGATAAAAATAAAAAATGCCTTCTCTGAGAAATGTTATGAAATGAGGCAAACAGGGATTTATTTTTGTAGCGATTAGCCCCCCAATTTGTTGACGTTAGTCCTGACCAGATGGTACGAATTAAAATGCCAAAGTAGCTCAACTCACATTAACTCCCTCACATATACAGACCAGGTTCCTGCTTCATTCTGTAACCTTCTTTTTAAAATGATTTCTTATTGCTTTTCTTTATATAATTTATTAATTTTTTTTTTTTTTATCATTAAAAAAATCAGCACAGCAGTGCTGTGGCTTTTTGGAATCGACCTTAAACTCCTTGCATTTGTTGAAAAATGTCCAGAGACTATTAATTTAGGAGTAGGAAAAACAGGTAAATTGTGGCTGAGTTAATAACTTCTTACATTTTCCTGGAGTTAAACATCTGTCCATACTCTTGTTTTGTTTTTTTTCTTTGTTTGCAGCTGAGATGATGGAGAAATCGAGGCACACACGGCAGTTAGCGGTCATCCTTCTGTTTGGGTTGTGGTTTCCTTGTTGTTTAACCCAGACCACAGCGCCTAGCAGGGTCAGCGTGGCCCCGACTCCGTCTGTGGCCCCGCAGCAGCTGAAGGTCCGCCTGGCCGGATACCCCCGCAAACACAACGAGGGCCGGATAGAACTCTTCTACAAGGGAGAGTGGGGAACCATCTGCGACGACGACTTCTCTATAGCCAACGCCAACGTCCTCTGTCGACAGCTGGGCTTCGTCTCAGCCACTGGGTGGACTCACAGCGCCAAATACGGCAACGGACAAGGTCAGAGCGCCTTCACTCAGTCACATGGGACTTCATCGTTAGTAAATATAGAGAGGGTGATGTGTTTCCAGTCAGACAGCGCCATTTTATAGCACAACAAAGTAAGTCTGTTACCTTCAGTAGTTATAAAAATGCTATTTTTATAACTAAAAATAGCATTTTAGTTATATGTCAAATGTCAAATATGCCATATGTCAATTATGGCTAATTTAAGGTTTTGAAATTGGGTCTCTGTCTCTTTAAGAAGCTCTGACTCTTTCTAAAACTCTGCCTTTAGGAAGTCATCACAACATGGCTCCTCTATTAACTCTTTAACAAAGTGCTTATCAGTGTTTCACTGAGAAGTAGCTCCTATAATGAGCTCAGCAGGTGAACAGTTTCACCAGGTGTTTGCTAATTGCTGCTGGCTAGTCTGCAGGAGCTGTAACTAGCTTGTGCTATAAAATGACACTATGGGAAATATATGATAAAAAGACAAAAAAAACATTAAAAAGTACTATCTAATATGGAAAACAAACTTACTGTGCAATGAAATCATTTCAATTTTAGGATTTTTTTTTGTTAGAAAGTAAAGATGGAATCCAACATGTATTAACAACCCGGGTATGGATTTGTTTTTATCCTCTGGACTGAGAATTTCCTGGAGCCTAATTAAGTGTCTTTCTTTACAGGAAAGATCTGGTTGGACAACGTGTTGTGCAACGGAGGGGAGAAGAGCATCGACTTGTGCAAGTCTCGAGGATGGGGAAACAGCGACTGCACTCACGATGAAGACGCTGGAGTGGTTTGCAAAGATGAGAGGATTCCTGGCTTTGTGGACTCAAACATTATTGACGTAAGTTGCTTAAGAAAAAAACTAAAACTCTTATTCCTTCAAGTAATTGAGATCTATTATAAATTCATATAAAGGTTTTTAAAAAAAATATTGCCATGGCTCATGGCAAAATGTGTTTATTCAGTTCTTGTTTTACGGGTGTATGTTCTCTGGTTGCAACATACCTTCACTGTACAGTTCTGTATTACTTATATACGGTTATAGAATGTGCCTGTGTCTTAATTTACTTGTTTTAACTAATTACATAATTCACTTTTTCTCAGATGTTGAACACAAATTATGTTATCTGTGTTTCTTTTAATGGAGCAGAATTAAGTACAATCAAATTTTTTTTTAGCTTTACATCATGTTATAACATTATTCCATCATCAAAACATACCTGGAGTGTCGCTTTGACTCTTTCATGCATGTTTGAGAAATCCTTTAATTTCCATGGCAACCATTCACCTGTGCAAAATGCCTTCGTGGACCTAGCTCCACCTTCGAGGACGTAGCTCCTCCGCTTAGCTTCAGTTTCCAAGCTACCAAGCTTCCTCATAACAGAGCAGCCCTTCCCCACTCAGCTCCTTCAGACTAGCCAGCAGCAATTAGCAAACACCTGGTGGATCTGAGTATCTGCTCAGTTCGTTAAAGAGCAATTTCTCAGTGAAGTGCTGGTTAAAACGTTAAAGGGTTAATAGAGGAGCCATATTGTGATGACTTCCTGTTTCAGAAAGAGCAGCAGTTTTTAAGAGACAGAGGCCCAATTATAAGTCGTTAAATTTGGAAGTACAATTTCTTTTAAGTCATATTTAATTTAATTGTGAATTGGAAGGAAAGTGATACATTGTTTTTAAAAAAAAATACTAACCTGTGAAAATTTTAAATGGTGGTTTATATATGTATTGATTCCCCGCTTTACTCTGATTTCTCTAAATAAAATCCACTGCAGCCAGTTGCCTTTGGTTTTACACATGCTTTTTGTTTGGGTTTACCACATAAACATTCTAACGGTATGAAGAAAGAAAATAGAATCAAGTTTAATACATTTTGGACACTTGGCGATACTTTTGTGAGGCGCTCGCTTTCAAGGAGTTCAGCAGCTTTTAAGAAAACGTTAAAACTAACCCCGTTTGGTACGACCTGAGAGTCCCAGTCCGGCAGGATGCCAGGGGTGGTCCAGCTGGAACCAGTTCAGTCTGGTCACACATCTGGACTGGCTTCTAGAATCACACTTAATCCTTCCAATAGGCCTCTTTGTTGTGCATTATTAGAAAAAAAAATGCTTATAACATTAAAGGACTATCATTTTAATCTTCATAAACTTTGTCCTGTAGTGTGTTTCAGTCAAACATGGCAACCAGATTTTAATCTGACTGCTGCCAATTTCTTTTTCAAACGAAGCCCCAGTGGAAGTGACTCATTGCAAAGCTGGCTTTCACATGTACAGTGAGCTGAACTGTTTTATTCAGTGTCTTTATTTGCCATGGCAGAGAACATCTGGTAGATGTTTCAATATGAACAAATGGATCACCAAATTGCTCAAATGCTTTAAATGTATATTTTCTTTCCTGTGTTATCTGATCATTCAGACTAGAAACTCACCAATCTACTTTTTTCACTTCCGATACCGATATCTGAGGTATGGTATCGGCCGATACCGATCCGATACAGAAACATCGGATCGGTATCTGCACTGACTTGACTTAAAACCTTTATTTTTCTTAAACAAAGAGGTAAATGCATTGAATTATAAATTTGATAGCTCAGCACCAGTACACCACACTTAAATATGCCAATAACTTCATAAGCTTGATCAAACATGGAAAAACAACAAAACTTTAATTTGTTCAGTTGGTCATAATTAGGAATAGAGCAACCAACGTAAAATAAATAATAAAGAAACTGAAGCTGACAAACGACTACGTTGATCAAACATGTAAAAATAAACTGCAATAAATCTTCTGTCAAATGGTTCACAAACTGCAATTAGAAATTCTATTTATAGTGTAAAATAAATAGTAAATCATGACGTCGCTCAGAGCACAAAATGTAGAATTAGATTTAATAGATCTGTCCTCATGGATTGACCACATTGTCACAATCACGGTGTAGAATTTTTGTCAATATCGGGGCCGATACGGATATAAATATCGGATCGGTGCATCTCTAATTCAGATGTTCATTTTTGAATCTTTAATTTCTGCGTTTCTGGCTGATAAATTGCTTTTTTTTGCGCAAGTATTTCTTATTCAACTTCCTGTTGCTGCTCAATAAAGTAGTTTTGAATTAGACTTGAATCATCTTCTGTTCCTTGTTTTTTTTTTGTTGTTCTTTCCAGGCTCAAGTTGACGAGAAGAAGGTGGAGGAGGTGCGGCTCCGGCCCGTCGTCGGCACGGCCAGGAGGAAGCTGCCCATCACCGAGGGCGTGGTGGAGGTCAAGCACAAGGACGGCTGGGCTCAGATCTGTGATGTGGGATGGACCGTCAAGAACACCCGCGTGGTCTGCGGCATGCTGGGATTCCCGCATGAACGGAAGGTCAACAAGAACTTCTACAAGTAAGAAACGGGCCCAAGTAGAACCTTTGGAGCTCCACTCTGTGGAGAGGTAGGAAGGCTTACGCTGAAATTGTGTTTTTGTTTTGTTCTTTTTTACGAAGATGTCACACCTTAGATAAATAGACAAAGTCGCGGGAAAAAGAAAGTACACCCTCCTATATGTTTGTTTTTATGCATCAGGAGATATTGACAATAATCTGACCTTGTTGGGGAATCAACGTTTGTAATCTAATGTTATGTGAACTTACAGATTCCACAGTTTTTGAGGCGTCATGTTGGTTAAAATTGAAAAGCTAATAAACTCCAGGATTTCATCAGTGTGAAGGAATGTCGGCCTTCTCTTCTGAGCGATGTTGATCTGTTCAGTGAACTTTGCAGACGTTTGTTGTGTGAACAGCTGAATTCAGGTTTCACCAGAGCATTTGGTCTGGACTTTGACTGAGACATTGCAACACTTTGGTTCTTTATAATGACAGATTATCTCACATTTCTACAGGTGAGGATGGGACAGCAGGGGCAAAAAGAAAAGAATTCCAACTTTAACCTCAGTATTTCTACTTTTTCTTAGAATTCTAATTTTAATCTCAGAATTCTAACTTTAATTTCATAATTCTTACTTTTAACTCAGAATTCACTTTTCTGAGATTAAAGTATGTGCATTTCCCTCTGGAATGTTTTTTAAGCATCATTATTATTATTATTTGTTTAATTGTCAAATCTGTTTGAAATCTCGTAGTTTGTTAATATTCAACATATGACAACATCACAGATTGTCAGATTATCATAGACAATCTATGACACCCCTTCTAAAAAAGACGAATGTTGATTCTTTTTCTAAATCTTCTATCATAAGGTTTTACATTTATTGCTGTAATTTGGACATGCAGAACCTCTACTCACTTTACACACGTTTGAGAGAATTTTCTGGAACATTTGCTCCTGGCAACATTAGTGACTGTCATAAAACTTTTCCCTTCGTAGAAAAATCTCCAAGAATAATAGGCTTTAATTAATTAGTTTAATTAGTTTGGAAGCACATGAAAGCTTGGTAGGCAGCAGTGATTTCTTCTCTGAGGATGTGGAAGGGTATTTTTTTGGAAGTGGTCACTCTTTCTCATAATCAGTCGCTGCTGCTTCAGAAACCATACAAAAACATGAAATGATGCTAAATGTTTTTCCACACACAGCGTTGATTTTGGCAAATAATCACATAGTTGTATTCTTTTGAATGTTTTTGACAGTTGAGATTAGATTTTAAAAAATAAAACCGTTGTATTGAAAGCTGTTTGTGGTCAATACTGACATCATATTTGATTATTATAATTACCCGTTGAATTTGTCAGTAATTTCTGCTGACTTATCAAAACAGAATAGACAGAAAGAGCCTTTTAGTCGTAATGATGTTTGGGGAGGTTTGTGTGACACTATCATTCCTCTCAGAGTCAGACATCCAGAAACACAGTTTCTTTCCTTTAACTAAGCCAGAAGCAGGATCTCCTTTGTTTGTCAGCGAGTGGAGATTGTGGAGGCAGATCTGTTGTCCAAAAGTCTCAAGTGATGACGGCTCTCATGGCAGAAGTTAGTTTTCCTTTCTGTATCATACACTTTCCGTATGTTTACGTTTTTCTTTTTGAAAGAGATTATGCTTCAATTCATCTTCTCGGCTTCTGTTGTCGCTGGAGAATAACCACTGAGCATGTGGAGTTGATTGAATCTTCACCAGAGCAAACAGAGCACCTGCATGGTGTAAAGTTAGATAAATCATTTGTATTCTAACATTTGACTAAAACATTCATATTAATTTTATAATTGTACATTATATGTGAGCCCATCAGAACTGTGACACTGTGACATTTCTAAAAAATGTCAAAGAGATTAATAACTGCTTGGCTTTAACTTTCTTTTTTCTCTTTGTGTTTTTAGTTTTAGTGATTGTCATGGTAACCCAAAAGCAAACAGAAATGTCCATATCAGGGTTATGAGGTTTGGGTTATCCTTTTAGTTTAGTTTTATTTTTCTGACTTTTGTCTAATTCAGTTAGTCTTAGGTTTTATAGTGAGTTTGTTGGTTTTCATTAGTCATTACTTGTGAAATTTTTTTTCGTTTAGGTTTTATTAGTAGTAGTTTTCATTTGTTCATACTTTGGTTAATTTTTAGGTGCAGAATTAAAAAATTAAAAAACTCAACAGAAGTTTCCGTTTTCAAAAAATGTTGAACAACCAACAGACTGGAGTTTTCTCCCAACCTTTTCAGTCGTCGTTTTGCAGACTAGCTTATGTCAACAGCTGACGTAAAACGGCTTGTGTGGGGGGGGGACTTCACAACAATTCAAAACACTGATAAATAGATTCATACATTTTATTTATGTTTTAGTTAGTTTTCCTCATTAATGTTTTAATTTATTCCAGTTCATAAAAGTGTTTTCTCAATTTCAGTTTTCATTTGTTTTATTTAGTTAGTTTCTTTTTCCATCCGATCCGTCCTGAACGAGGACGGACCGGATTCCTGGCTGCTCTCCAGTTCAGGGCGAGCAGAGGGGGGCGAGCAGAGAGGGGCTCATGTTTTCTCCCAGCCATGTGTGAGGTTCTTGGGAGCAGTTCGAGGTCTGGAGGAGGTCAGATGTTCCAAATGAGAACAACCACCAAAAAAAAAACTATAAGAGGAGCAGCTCTGTAATTCTGACCAAGAGTTGATATGGAGCTAAATTTGGCTATAAACTTTGTTCAGAAAAAAAGAAAATTGAAGTTGAAAAAAATACCCTTAAATCTGAAAAGTAGTTTGAGCATTTTTTCAGTTTCAAATTTTTGTTTTGGTTTTCTCATAATTTTTCAGTTCTGAATCGTTGTTTTTTATTATTATTATTAGTAGTAGTATTGTTATTGTTGTTATTATTATTATTTTCAGTTTCAAAACTTTTTTTTGTTTCAAATCATTTTTACAGTTCCAAATCAGGTTTTTATTCAGTCCCCAAACAATTTATAATTTTTTCTCAGTTTCACTTTTTTTTATTTTAAACAAACTTATTGGCCCTCCATGCGCTGTAACATGATCTAGACCTGTGGAATGTCAGAAATGCTCCTTGCTGCTCGGCGTTGTAGGACACAGACAGTGTGTGTAAGAAGAACGAACCCTGATGGTTAAAGCGAGTGTTTGCGTGTAGTTTCTCTGCTGTGTGTGATGGAATCCGACTGTCTCGCTGTTGCAGACGTCTGACAAAGCGAGCTGCTGTGAAGGCCTCTGGTCCAAAGGTCTCGGCTGCTGGAAGGTACACTGTAGCAGGAATGCCTGTCGCTGTTGCCAATGGGTTTCCTGTTGGCTTAGAAAACAGTCATTTAGTTCAAGATAATAGTCATCTGTTCCTCCTTCTTGCTTTCTGAATCTTCCCATTCAGGGAAACTTTTTTTTTTGTTTCCTTACGTGTTTTTTTTTGTCACACAGAAAGGGATCAGTCATCTTACAAAAACATATTATTTACTTTTTCTGACCTCAACTACTCCTGCTTTAAAGGGGCAGTATTATGTCTTTTGAGTTTTATACCATCTCATAATGTTATTCCCTCATCAGAAGCGCAGCTGGAGTGTTGCTTCGATTCTTTCATGCATGTTTGAGGAATACTTTAATTTCCATAGCAACCACTCAGCTGTGCAAAACACCTTGGTGGACCTAGCTCCGCCTTTGAGGACAAAGCTCCTCCTCTTAGCTTCAGTTTCCAAGCTACTGAGCTTCTTCCTCACAGAGCGCCTCTTGCCCCATTCAGCTCCTTCAGACTAGCCAGCAGCAATTAGCAAACAGCTGGTGGAACTGAGCATCTGCTGAACTAATAATATGAGCTACTTCTCAGAGCAGCATTGGTAAAAACGTTGTTAAAGGGTTAATAGAGGAGCCATGTTGTGATGAATTCCTGAAGGCAGAGCTTCACTTCAGAAGGAGTAGGAGCTTCTTAAAGAGACAGAACCCCAATTTCAAGGCCTTAAATATTGAAGTCATATTTGATATAAATAGCATTTTTATAACAACTGAAGATAACTTTATTGTGCTATTAAATATCACAATGTGGCTGGAAACGCATAATACTGCCCCTCTAAACACATTTTATGATGTTAAATGCAACCAAAATAGTTGGGTGATTTTTTTTTTTCCATCGCCTAATTTTTGAAAAGTTTCGTCCATGACTGTGCCTGTCTGTGTTGTGCCTGCAAACATATTGACATATTCTTTCACTCAATAGAGCTTTTTATTAAACAGGAGCTGGAGATGCCTTTCATCTGTATGACTGGCTGTAATGAGGAGCTGCTGGGTTCTTCAGCTAAATAACTTTCAGGTCTTTGGGTCAGGATAACAAGAGCTCCATCTGGTAGAATCTGCAAAGAATTTCTAGTGTTTGTTTTTGATTAGCTGAGCCTCAGGAGATGAGACCAATATGGAGATTAATAAAAGCCATCAGGTTTGCTCACTTTGATAATAGAGCTTTGTTTGTTGCTTTAAAGTTGGAAAAGAAGAGACTTGAACTTTGAAAATCTAAAAGTAACCTTAAAATGTAAAACCTGAAGCTGAAAAAGGAACTGTGAAATTTTAAGCTTTTAAGGATAAGCTGAAATAATTTGACCTTTTTATTTTCTTAAAGGAACAAAAAAAATGCTTTTAGATTTTTTTAGAGCCAAATCTTCATGTAGGAAAACTGGGTGAAAATTAAGATTTTCTTAAATTAAATTGTTTTTTTATTTTTGAATTTCAATCTGATGTTTCTCAGAATTAACTGTACACATTTTTTACCCACAGCTTTCAAAAGAGGATAAAGGCTGTCTAGTCCACTCAGCCCAATTTAATCATCCATCCATTTCCATTTTCCACTGGGAAAGTAGGAACAAGTTACTAAATACAAAACAGAGAAAAACAAGAAAAAACATGAATTTCTGTTAAAATATTGATTTTTTTTTACTAAATATCTGAGTTGAAGTCATAAAGACAGACGCCACCCTATACTTAAAGTAACATTTTCAGAAGTATTAAAAATGTAAAACTTTATGTTTGAATTCTGTTGGATACATTTTAATCTTAATTAGCTTTTTCAAGATTTTTATGTTTAGACAACATAAAAATCTTTATGTTGCTAATTTATAAACTAATTAGTTTATAAAACTAAATGATTGACTCTTTTTGATTTTGATTTTTATTGTTTCATTGTGTTTTTGTTTTAGCTTAACATATTAACACAGAATCAGACGTTTTCTTTTGACTTGGTTTTGCGTTGTGCAGATTCCACCTGATTTGGCTCTTGATCAGATTAAAATCTATAATCAAGGATTTATTATGAGCCTCTCAGTAATGATCTGTACAAAGATGGCTGAAGAACCCATCAACACTCTGTAGAAAGCAGATCTATACAAGTCAAATACTGGAACTTTATGTTCACATTGACAAAGTATAGCTGCATTCAGAATATTTCACTTTTTCCTTACTGCATGTTTAGAACCAAAGCCGTAGTTTTATATGGACTCACCAACCATACAGCCAGTGTCTCCACTTCACTGCCAACCACAATAATAGAAAGATGTCCATATATTTTCCTTTGGTCATATTCATGTTTTTGATTCTAGTTCTGCTTCCTGATTGGTTGTTGTCATGATTTCTATGTAGACTCACCCGTTTTTACCTTGCAGGCAGCCATCCAAAGCTAAAGCTAGCTCTATGTCTAAACAGAGCAACCACAGGAAAAGGTAATCTGAGGATACATTTGGTAGGTAGATGGTGTCTGAAAAAACATTTATCACCTTGCAACAAAAGACGAATGTATAAAAATGACTTTTTGGAAAAAAAAACTACTACTTTCCTCTTTATATGTTGAGCATTTTGTATCTCACTTCATCCTGGTTTGTTTTTGCCGTTTTGTTCCTGTGGTCATTTGTGGGAAAATATTTTATTGCATCACATAAATGCCAACATATTTTTAAATTTTGTTTTTGTCCGTATTCCGTCTGCGTCCCTCAGGTTGTACCTGGAGCGGCAGAAGAACCTGTACCTGCTCCGCTCTGTGGCGTGTTCGGGGTCAGAGGTCCACCTGGCGGCCTGCCCCCTAGAGTTCAACAAGCCCAACGCCACGGCGACCTGCGCCGGTGGCATGCCCGTCGTCGTGAGCTGCATGCCCGGCCCGCTGTTCATGCAGAACAGCTCTCTGAAAAAGAAAGTTAAAGTCTCGGTAAGAGAATCCTCAGGAACAGAAGCCGGCTAAATGAAGGATGCATTCTTATTTTCTTCACATTTTGTTTCGCTTCAACTTCAATATATTTATCTTGTATTTTGGTTGGACTGTTCTCTGAACAGATGAGACCAAAAGGTTTTGGCAGTATGTCAAAAATTATATAAGCTACAGATTTAATGAGGAGCAGCAAAAGCAAATGAGGTGAATTAGCAGCTTTCCAACAACTTATGATGTCGTCCAGAACATGTTATTGTTATCGGATTATTATCTCTGCTGCCCAGATGTTGAGCTGTTAGCATTTCATGACAGCAACGGTGTCTTCAGTCAGAGGCTTCTTTTGATTTGTGGTATGACTGACTGCTACAGTATCAACACCTCAAGAACCTTCTGAGGAAACTTGAATGAAATGAGTTACATTTAATTTCCCTTCAAGATGAAGTGATTTTCAATAGAGCAGAATTGAACTGAACGGAACTGAATCAAACTAAATTAAATGAAGCTGAAATGATTTGAACCGAGTTGAACTAAACTGAACTGAACCTACAGTCAGTTCCTCTCCATCCTGTCACCTGGATTCATTTTTCAGATTTATAAAACTTGTAGAGAAAAAGTCTCCCAAAAGTTCTGATTCAGGAAGGATGAGTACAAATACACACCATACTATATTTTGGAGATTTTTATTTTATCATCTTCCTTCCTTTTCACAATTAAGCCTTTTGGTCAATTAAAGTTTGCGGGTATTTCATGACAAAATGCAGAAACATTCAGGCGTATGAATGCTTTTGTAAGGTGTTGTGCCTCAGCGACAGTAATGTCGCCTAAACTAAACGGTCAGGACATGCCGGATGGCTCCATGTTCACAGAAACGCGTTTCCATGTCGTTGTCAGAGCAACGTGAGGCTCAAGGGCGGCGCCAGGCTGGGGGAAGGCCGGGTGGAAGTGCTCAAAGACAACGAGTGGGGGACGGTGTGTGACGACCGCTGGAGCCTGCTGTCCGCCAGCGTTGTGTGCCGGGAGCTGGGCTTCGGCAGCGCCAAGGACGCTCTGACGGGAGCCCGCATGGGACAAGGTGAGGACCCAGGAGCACAACGACTGCAACACACACAACCCATCTCAGCTGACCTCTGAGCTCTGGTTGTTTGTGTAAATTCAATGTTGAGTTTTTTTGAGGATCGTGTGAATGTTACACAACATATTTCGAGGTAGGTCATGTGCTGTTGTGTTTTTCTTGTATTCGTTTCAATGATAAGTTTCACAGGGATTTCTGATGTGTTTAAAATGACATAAGCAAATCTATTTTTTTCTCTAATTACAAACTCTAATTCTTGACTTCAAGATTCAAAGTGCAAGTATCTCAGCAGCTGCTACAAATTCAGAGAAAATGAGAATGGGACATAAAATCATTTGGACTTTATTGTCCCTCCCCAGGATGTTTTTTGGAGAATACTTTTTATAAATGTTATGATTAAGATGAAACAATAGATGTTGTGTGGAGTGTCGGAAAGAGCAGGAGCTTCTTAAAGAGACAGAGGCCCAATTTCAAGGCGTTAAATTTCTTTTAAGTCATGTTAGATATATGCAGGATTTTTTTCTTACAACTGAAGGAAACATTATTTGATTGTGTTATAATTAAGTGCCTGAAAAACACATGATACCGGCCCTTTAAGAACTATCTCACATCATTTCCCAGTGGAAACATTTGCAAACAAAAACGTCTAGTGATTCTGCACAGGAAAACATCGAGCTCTACATGTGGAAATGTGTGTAATTATAATCTAGGACTTTCCTCAATAAAGTGTTTTGGGTGAACAGGCCAGAAACTCTGCTATGGAAGAAAACAGGCCGTCTTTTCAGCAGCAGTTCTCGGAAACACCAGGAAGTAGCTCCCTTCTCAGAGAAAGTTGGATCTGTTAGAGGAAGTGCTGTGGTCGGACTAACGTCTGACCAAACGCTGCCTGGACGTGTCCGAGACTTTTTCATGGAGGTCAGAAGCACGAGCTGCTGAAGGACGGCCATTCATGGACGCTAGTGACGCAAACATGCTAAAAGTACAGAATTCCTTCTTGGTACATCCAATGAATCCCTCCATTTATGGCTGATGGACAATGTCCTGCGGAACAATTATAACACCTGAGACGTTTTATTTTATTGCAATATTCATTGTCTTTTGCTGGGATTTTTCCTTTACAGACCAACACAAAAACACAAGTTATGAAGTGGATGAAAAATAATACATCATTTTCTAAATTTTCTTGAGAAGTGAGTGAGTCCAGGCTTTGCAGATCCACTTAGACTTGCAATAACAGCTGCAGGTATTTTATCTCTGTTTTTATTTATTTTACACCAAAAAGTTGTTTTTGATTACCATTTTCAAAACGACATAAAAAATTAAGCTTTTTTTAAAAAATTAAGCTATAGCTTAATCTCATACAGATTGTGTGAACATGAATTTTGAAGTCTCACCATAGATCTCAGTTAAATTTAGGGCCAGACTTTGACTGCGCCATTCTGACATTATTGTGCTTTAATATAATTCCTTCTTTCTCAGCTGGTTTAGAGTCTATTGTCTAACTTAAATCTTTTATGGCTCTAACATATTTTTTCTTGATATTGTCTGTATGTAAATGAATCAAAAATATAAGTTTCATAATTTTGTGGCATGTTGGTCATTTGTTGCACTGCATTTACGCAAACGCTAACCAATCAGACTTTTATTTTGAAACTACGCATCCTTTCTTCCCCGCTTCACAATTATTATACATTATGCTGGTCAAACGCCCAAAATAAAAACCGATACATTGACATCAGATATTGTCATGTTTTAGATTTTTTTTTTCTCTAAAACTAAGTATAATTTCTTCTTGCTCCTTGAACTGTTCTGACCTCAGAGCTCTTTTCCCAGGAATGGGTCCGATCTACATGAACGAGGTGAAGTGTGTCGGGAACGAGAAGTCGATCTGGAACTGCCCGTTTAAAAACATCACGGCGGAGGATTGCCAGCACATGGAGGACGCCGCCGTTCGCTGCAACATCCCCTACATGGGCCTGGAGAACTCGGTCAGACCGAACCGCCTCACCCACATGATCATGTTTGGATGCTTCATGTCATGTTGTTTGGTTTTATATTAGCAAGTAAAAATGACTTACTGAGTTCTTTTTTTTTTTTTAGTTTTAGATTTTTATAGAACAGTAGAATGGAAAAACATCTGAAATATCTATTCTTCCCATTCCTTTTAGTGCATTCATTTGTTTATTGCCAAGTACATCTAAAAGGAAACTTTAATATTATGGAAAAGTTCAATAATTGCCACCTTTCAGAATGTGAAACCTAAATAGATTTATTACACTTAGAGAGAAATATTTACAGCCTTTTTGTCTTGTTGACCATGGAGAACAGATTAAACCCAAAATTCAGTGTCTCAGAACATTTGAATACATCAGATCGATTAGAAATGTCTCATTTGCTGATTGGAGTGTGTCTCTATGACTCTTGTAATATATGAATTCAGCTTCTGAAGTCAAAAAATAATATACATTTTCACAATATTCCATGTTTTTAGATGTACTTGTACGTAGATTTGTTACTCTAACACTTGTCTGTTACAGAAATGTGAGATGCAAAGCTAACAGCAGGAGCTACTGAGCTAGTTAACTAGCTAGCTACTTGCAGAAGCTGGTTAGCTAACTGCAAGAGCTAGTTAATTACTTAGTTAGCTGCAGGAGCTAACTGTAGTTGGCTAACTTTTTAAAAAACTCACATCTGTAACTTACTAATATTTAAACATTTTCCAAATTATGCTCCTAGAAAAACATATCTTAAGGTAATGTATTAGCAAAGGCATTTTCAACAATGCTTAATTTTCAACATGGAGTATTTATACTTCATGTTTCTTATTAACCTAGTCTCCAGTAAATAGTGACACAAATGTTTTGTGTAAATAGGCTACTCCATAAAATTTCCCCTTTTGTCAGTGAAATGAAATGAGGAAAAATCAAATCTTCAGTAATAACTGAGCTTTTACACAAAACATACAGAAATATTTCTGACCAGCCCAGAGATTCCTTTAGTTTCAGGAGGATTTCTGAGGATTCTGCCCCGTCTGTGTCTGCGCTCTGCTTTGTAGCATGTAGCCTAACCCCTGGTCTCACACAGATCCGGATCACGGGCGGACGGAGCCGCTTTGAGGGCCGCGTGGAGGTGCTGACCTCTGACGCTAACGGGACGGAGAGCTGGGGTCTGATCTGTGGTGAGACCTGGACCACCAGGGAGGCCATGGTAGCCTGCAGGCAGCTGGGTTTGGGCTACGCTAACCAGGGCCTGCAAGTAGGTTATTAACAAAGACAATTTGCTGCTGCAAAGCAAATGTTTGCTTTCTTTTGGTGTATATTGCATATGCAAATTTAATGTACTCTCAGGTGGGCAGGTTTTTTATTGTTATGGTGCGTTCTTCCTGTAGAACCAGTGAAAAACTAACATATTCTCAGTGTGGTCATAAATGGATGATGGATTTGGACTTCTCCTATTTTTTAGTGTAGAATAAATGATGCAACAAACAACTGAGATACATTTCAACAAGAAGAATTAGCTCCAGATTTAGATTACAGATTTCCTCTGATCCTTAAAATTAACTATATATAAACACACCACCAACGAAAATAGATAATGAAAGTTTAAAGAGAGACAACACTTTTTTTATTATGAATATTTTTATTTTTTCATCATCTGTCATCAATATACCCTGCTTACGTATTTTTCCACAAGGTCCAAGTGAATAAGAGAAAAACATATTTTATAGCACAAATTTATTCTATGAAAATATATATTTACATTCCTACGCAGGAAAGAAAACCTTTTGAAGCCATTAGCACAGTGATGTCATAATTCTGCCTGGATATTTGACCAATCAGAAATAACAGTCTTTGTACATCCTTAAAAAATCTTTAAAAAGTCTTAAATTTATTAAAGAATATGTAGGTTTGTTTTAAATATGTTAATCACAGGTCTTAAATTTAGTCGTGGCAGGACGATTTAGTCTCATATATTCTAACTAGGTTTTTTCTTGCAAGACTTTTCCATCTGGCAAACATTTGAGTCACACACAGACATCTTTACTCTCTGTTCTGTGACTCAGTGAGGTTAAATCTGCTGGTAACAAGCTGCTGCTAATACCAGCAAACAAACAAGCCACTAGCAGCTACCATACTAGCTATCTAGTTAACAAGTCACTTAACTCCCTAGCTCTCTAGCTAGCTAGCCGGCTAACTAGACAGCCATGTTCAATGTTAGAACCACTAAACTACTATCAAGAGCCACAAAAAGATTCCAGAAATTTCAGTTTTGGTCCCCTACATTCCTCCTGTACAAACAATCTCTGTCATGATATAGGTCTTACATTTTAATCATAATGGTTTTTAAAAGGTTTTACATTTGAGTTGTGAAACATGCAGAAATGTAAATAGCATTCAGAAGCTGAATTTCTAACCAACTTTCCCCATTTCAATCTCTGTTTTGGCCATTAAACAACTAAATGAACTCCACAAAATGAGCACTGCCATTTCTGATACAAACTACATCCAGAGAAAAGTCAGAATGAGACCAATTTTTGCTGATGGCTACAAAACCAGTGTAGTTTCTCCATTAAAAGGGCTTTGACACTTTATGTGAGGAACAGATGTTGAATACTAATCCAAACTCTTCATAAAAGCTTAATGAGAAAAAACAAAAAGCAAAAACCACTGTTGTTTCTCTGTGCTTAAAAGGAGTTGAAAATTTTACGTGTTGAACGCTAATCCAAACTCTTAAAAACTTAAATGAGAAAACCAACAAACATAGTCAACATTTTACTAAGGAACATAATATTTAACCTAATATAATTGGACCTGTACGAATAAAATTTTGACACTATGCACAATAATTTGAAACATTTGGACTCTCTTCTTGTTTTTTAATGTATTGATTTAGTTTCTTGCAGAATCCTTCCCCCATGCAAAAAGAACTGTTCAAATCTATCCTTAAGGAGCTAAACGTATCTGACATCCATGACCATGTTGAGGGTGTGGAAACTTTCAGCTTCTGTCTGTTTGAAGAAAAAAGCAAAAAAAAAACATAATTTCTGCCTGACTCTGAGGTCTGACTGCAGCCTGTTTGGCAGCAGCGACTGCAGTGTGTTTACCGTCACGTAACAATGTCTGGGAATCTAATGCTGTGGGTCAGCCGCTACTGATGCCTGTGGATTTACTACACAGTCAAATACTGGGACTCATTTAATTACATGAAGAGGCTTTGCTTAATTCAAATGAGAAATAAATCCAGTTTTTAAAAAATATATATTTTCATTATTAAAGCTTCAGCATATGACTTTTATAAGAAATATTATTTTACATAGTTGTTGAAATTGTCACCATGTTGTGACAATATAGCAGGAGACAGAAAATCAGTGAAAAATTCGAGTTCCTCTACCTTTTCGTAGTTCTAAGTAGAAACAGCCAATCAGAGAAAGGAGGCGGGCCTTAGCGCTGTCAATCACATAGCTCGCTGTTACGCTAATGCTAAGACCAGTTAGCATAGCCACCAATGACAACAGATAAATAGTTTTTCTGTGGCAGTAAATAGTTTCTCTGCCATTAGCATATTTAGCAGGGCATGCATGAGAGTGATTGACAGCGCTAAGACCCTCCTCCTGGCTCTGGTTGGTTGTTTTTGGGGCATTTCTTTTAACAGCAATAGTAGGTCAGAGAGGAGCTACTCACAACAAACTGTCACAACACGGTCCCAGTTTTAGCAAATATATTTATGGTTTTATACAGTATTATTATAATTATGCATATGCAATAAACATCTTTCTGGACATGGAATATGTACATAGTCGCCACAAGCCTGTTCCATGTGGAAGAGCTAAAAATATCCCCATGCAGAGCTTCTAATCAAAGTCAGAGCTGCTCACCACTGTGACCTCATGTGGAAACCACTCCGATCCTCTCGGCCTCAGCAGACTAACCAGCACATTTTCCGTCGACTCCATATAAACACCGGGTGGACTGTAGTTTAGACTGTAGTTTAGACGGGTCGCAGACGGGACAGGAAGCGTGTCCCCCATCTGACTCCCAGCAGGACGCTTCCTCAGATCCGGGTAGCGGGCGGCCGAAGCAGCTACGAAGGCCGGGTGGAGGTTCAGGTTGGGCCCAAGTGGGGCACAGTGTGCAGCACAAGCTGGACGACGAAGGAGGCCATGGTGGCCTGCAGGCAGCTAGGGCTCGGCTACGCCATGCACGCCGTCACCGTGAGTAGCAGCTGAAAATGTGTGCCACTGATAGAAAACGATTTTTGAAGCCGTTTCACCTCCCACTACTAGATGAGATAAACAAGCAAGCTAAAACACTTAGCAACAATAGCTCATTATTTTTCACATCTGATTATGCTAAATTGATTGAAAGGTAAACATTTGCACCAATGAGTTGATGAGGATCGGAGTAAACAACTTAAGTATTTGGAAGTTATTTTATATGAAGGATGATTACAGTAGAGGTCTCACTGAAAACAGAAGCTAGTGAAGTAAAAATGAATGTTTTAGTTGTTTGAGATATAAGGTCAGTCACAATAACAATTAGAAAAACATGATTCTGGGCATTGTGAAAAAAAGACTTCTAATTCTTAAGTTAAAATCATTTGACTTTCTTGATTCCCAAAATAAATCCAAAGCACAGAAGTATATGATACATCACTTCAAAAAATATATATTCAGATCACTTCCATACTTTTACAAAATGAATGTCAATATAATAAAAAAACTCTTATGACAAACCAACAGAAGGAAGCAGGTCTTTGTGCAGCCAAGTCTTTGTGCCACGTTAGTTTCAGTTCATGCAAAGACTAGTGAGTGACAGTGGGGGGCGCCATCTAATGTGCTAACAGCAGAGCTCAGTTTTAGCTTAGCGCTTTGAAGATGATTAGTGCACTTAGCTTCCCCTAAATGAATTTTTCCAGATAATTTTTGAAGTGCTAATTCACCTGACTGTTTCATAAACTTCCAGTTGGATAAAGTTTGACTTCTGTGTTGACGTTTGGTTGTCGACTGTCGTCACGTAGCTAGCCGTTTATGCTCACGCTTTTCACAGCAGAAGTGGCTGGAGTTTGTTTTTCCCTCCTCACTTTCTCATTTTGTTTTTCCCAATCACTTTATCTAGAACAAAGAACGGACAGAAGAATAGAAGATATAAACCTAAATTCAACATAATAGACATAATGTCAACCGAAATCCCAGTGTAAAACCTTAATGCATGTGGTTGTGTAGTACATAAACACAACCCTTCATTAAATGAAGCAATGTGGCTTTTGTATTTGAGTAAATATTGAATCAATATTTGGTTTATTGGGTATTTATTAGCGTCCTTAGCGGGTTTTTTTTTTTATGTAGCAGGTTTTCCAGCTGAAGGTTGTCTTGAACATTTTGTCTCCAGTGAGCAGCCAAGTCCTGCACATCTGGTTTACAGAGCAGCCACATAAAACCTAAACTCTGAGGCGCCGCGTGTGAATCCGTCCTGATCACCATGCACTGTTTCTCTCTCTTTCTTTTGTTCGTTGGTTTCTGTGTTGTGGTTTTTGTTGAACCGCCGGTAAGGAAACCTGGTACTGGGACAGCAGCAACGTCACAGAGATGGTGATGAGCGGCGTGAAGTGCACAGGAAGTGAGATGGCTCTGAGCCAGTGCCAGCATCACAAAACCGTCAACTGCCAGAAAGCGGCCGCAAAGTTTTCAGCAGGAGTCATTTGCTCAGAGAGTGAGTTAAAGCCCCAGAATCAGCCAGAAGGGGGCAGCAAGGAGTTACATTTACTGGAGCAACTGGAGTATTTTTACTAACGCTGTACTTTTTAATTTGACTTGATTCATTTTATGATGAAATATTGCTGCTCTTACTTGAGTATCATTTCTGGATACTTTACCCTCTGTTGGTAACATTATTAAGTGAAGAACAAACTTATTTTAACCATTAATTCACGACAAACTTGTAGTTTTTGTCAGTTTCATAAGTTTCATTTTGAATTTTTTTTTTTTGCCTCATTTTGTTATCTTGTAATTACTCAATGAATTATTTTCATTTTGGTCCTTAAAATACAAAATTTCCACATAACTTTAGGTTTTGATCTGTCTGATGATGTAAATTTTAAATATTAAATTATTAATGTTTTGATCAGTTACTCAGTACTTGATTAACCTTTTTTCTAAATACCTTTTTACTTTTGCTTGAGTAAAAATACAACAGGAAGTGTCTTCCACAACAATTCACGCATATTTTTAAAAAAGTATTTCTCATTTATCCACACATATATGCTTTAGTCTGAAATGTTGAGATGACACCACCCCTCAGTCCAGTCTCTGTTGCCCCCTGTGCGTCCAGCCGCCTCTGACCTGGTCCTGAACGCCTCCCTGGTGGAGCAGACGGTCTACATCGAGGACCGTCCTCTGCACATGCTGTACTGCGCCGCCGAGGAGGACTGCCTGTCCAAGTCGGCGGCCAAAGCCAACTGGCCGTATGGACACCGGCGGCTGCTCCGCTTCTCCTCCCAGATCCACAATGTGGGCCGGGCCGACTTCAAGCCCAAAGCCGGGCGCCACTCATGGGTGTGGCACGCCTGTCACGGGTAACGTACAACGTAAAGTCAGATATGAAGACAAAACGAGCAGGAAACAAAAAAATGTGTGTGACAGAGCAAACATATTATTATTACTTAATATCTTTTGAAGGAAGGAAAGAAACAAAAACAACCAGAGTTTTAGTGGGATCAACTGGATCTGCACTTACTCATGTGTTAGAATGGCCTAGTCAAAGTTTCTGCAGGTGGGCTCAATAATGTGATAGATTTTTCTGTTTCTTTGTTTGTAAAGTGATTGGAAAACCTTTCATCTCTTTTCTACTTGACATTTATGGTTGTAACATGACAGAAAATGTAAAAAAGTGAATATTTTTATCAGAGCTTCAACTAGTTCATTAACAGCTGTAAGTTTTAGAAAAGAATAGAGCAACATAGCAACAAAATACCACAACTTTCAATATTATGTTGACCCTGAAGTGGAGGATTTGGTCTAATTTGTGCCGCTTCGACTTTTCACTCAGCCACTATCACAGCATGGACATCTTCACCCACTACGACCTGCTGAATGCCAACGGCAGCAAAGTGGCAGAGGGCCACAAAGCCAGCTTCTGCTTGGAGGACACAGAATGTCAAGAAGGTCAGTGTCATGATTCGACTGGACGAAGTTACAATCTGAAACATAAAATAAAATTAAAAAATGTCATTGTCACCCAGCGAAGAACTTTGCTTATGACTGGAAATGCTACAGATACTTATTTATTTGTTT
The DNA here is from genome assembly GCA_903067075.1 of Micropoecilia bifurca. Classification (NCBI taxonomy): domain Eukaryota; kingdom Metazoa; phylum Chordata; class Actinopteri; order Cyprinodontiformes; family Poeciliidae; genus Micropoecilia; species Micropoecilia bifurca. The sequence goes on along the minus strand of CAEGAF010079532.1, from coordinate 4,173 downwards.
TTCATTCATGTGAACAATTATTTCTGTCCTTCTCAGTTACTTTGCTTGTGTTCACTGATGAGCTCTAAGTGTTTATAGTTGGTTCAGCTCCATCAGTGGTAAATGGAGCTTTTCCAGTCCTTTTGACAACCCAACACACTTTATTAATTGATTGGTACCAACATGTGACAAGAGGAAATGAAATCAGACCCACAACGTTCCGATTGGAAGACAATAACTCCGCCTACCCACTGAGCCGCAGTCTGCATCCATCCAAAGATTTTCAATTAACTCTTTGGATCCACAACATTGATATCAATTCCAGTCTGAAGAAACAAGCTGATTAAACCTAAATCTGCCAACGATGTGAGTAGTTTGGTGAGCCGTGAGCGTTCAGTTCATATCTTTTCTCCTGCACTGTATCTGTGTCGATCAGGTGTTTCGAAACGATACGAATGCGCCAACTTCGGTGACCAGGGCATCACGGTCGGTTGCTGGGACTTGTACCGCCACGACATTGACTGCCAGTGGCTTGACATCACGGACGTCAAACCTGGAAACTACATCATGCAAGTGAGTGTGTGGGGTTTTATTTTGGAGCAACCAGCCGGCCAGGCGCCGGCGTGACCATGTTGTATCGCTGACTTTGTAGCCAGATCTTCCTTCCCTCAAATTCTCTGATAACTAAGAGACAGAGTTTCACACTGGTCACAAACCATCATCTCATCAGCTGCTGCTACCAGGCCAGTTCCTGCTAGGGTGTTTGAAATGGGGGGGAGAAAATAGAGTAGAGGGCCGAGTATTAAACCCTGGAGAACCTCATGGTTTGAGACCACACAAATTTTGCGTGATATTGAATGTGGTGTCAATACAGTGTGAAGGGTCAATATGCAAGTATAAATAAACCGGTCGATAAATTGGCTCCTTTATTTTGGGTGATACTTTCATGTGAAACCGATCTTATCCAGTGATCTTATCTACCTCCACAAAGGTCTGAAAATCTAACAATTGTTATCAGTAAGGATCTTTTTTTACAGATCAGGTATTCGCCCAGAAAAATGCAATTGCTGCATCCCTACTATAGACAGTACTTGAAGTCTAAGCTGTTATCTCATTCAACATGATATGGTTATCATTGTTCAGGATCTTCCTACAAAAATCTCTCAATGACGTTGAGATGGATTTTGAAAGTTGAAACCTTTGATTGATTACCTCAGAGCAGCCAGTCGTCGTCTATCTCTGCTTTTCTCGCCCGCTCAGGTTGTGATCAATCCGAATTACGAAGTGGCCGAGAGCGACTTCACAAACAACGGCATGAAATGCAACTGCAAATACGATGGACACAGGATTTGGCTCCACAACTGTCACATCGGTAACCAATCAGGAGCAGCCAAGCTGTACAAACTTAACGTAAAACCTGTTGAATTTCACTAAAGCTGCCACCTTTCTAATGTCTTCCAGGCGACGCATTCAGTGAGGAGGCAGAGAAAAGATTTGAGAAATACCCTGGACAGATAAACAACAGGATCTCCTAACTAGACGCTGCCTACATTGTGGGACAGATGAATAAAAATACACCTCCGTATTTCTACTTGTTTTCAGGTGCTTACATGAATCCCTATATTACTCCTTCATAGTTGTGTTTTTATACTTGAATATTCAAGTGGTTATGATTATGTCCTCTAGTTTAATGTGTTTGTTCTTCCTTTTTTTGTTACAAATTCAGATTTGATAGTTTTACAGTCGATGTTTGACACAATGTGCAGTCAGTCCTCTATTGAATGTTTTAGTTGCAAGGCCTGAATGAAGCTTTAATGTTTTGGTTTTAAACGTATAACCAGATTTATTTGTCTTTAGTATGAAGAGTCCAGACATGGAACCCAATAAACTCATATTTAGTTTGTCTTAAGCAACCAAAACATGACCCAAAGCCCTAGAGATACACTCCCTAGAAAGATGGAAGGAGCTAAAATAGAGTATTTTAGTTCCTTCCAAACTCAACAAACTGGTTGTTTGTGGTTTCAACAAAAAAAATAAAATGGTAGAACTTCTTTTTCAAGGCACTGTGACCCCAGGAAGGGAACAAATTTACCAAGATGCAGCTTTATCACCAAAGTGTATGTACTGTACAACTATTGTTGTTTTACTCCAGTAAGCATTTTTGCTACAATTTCATCAGTAAATGTGATTTAAGCGCAAAATGCAACATCCAGGCTTTCTGTCTCCCATCAGTTTTGGTTTTGCAAATTTGAGCTTCTTGTTTGTTAGAACTGCTGCAATATTTTGTGAATGTATTTATTTCCAGCATGTGTTTATCAGCAAGTTTTCTCTACAGTTCAAAGCCGTTTGTCGTTCCAGGCTGGGTTTAACTCAGATGTTCCTCTGCATTAGCAGAAAAAACCCCTGAAGATGAGTTTATGTATTGCTGATATAACCACACCTGTTGCATCAAATAAAGCTCAATTGAATGATAATATAATCAGTTTCCTGTTTTAACCCCATCTTCAGATCTCAGAATGTGATTAAACATGAGTGATGTTCTGACTCTGGGTTTATGGGTTCATCCCAATCCACTGATAATCCTAGTCTTCAGTGACTACGGAGGACCAATCCAATTAGCTCTCTTACCAATCACATTAACCGTGTGGACAGCTTCACACCAGATTACTAACGCCAGTATATGTGAAGCAGCCGTCTTATTATCCACCTGTTGTGAGAGAAGTTATTCTAATCCAGTTCAGATTCATTTAATGTTGTACAACACAAAATGAATGAGTTTCTAGTCCCGTTGTCATTGACTACCTGGGATTAAAGGTGTTATTGATTTTCTGGAGGGTGACCTCAGATCATCCTCCTCCATAAACATGCTAACCTAACCTGATGGAAGATTAGCAGTGAGATGTCAACATGAGCCGGTCTGTGTTGTTTGAGGTCGTAGAGCGCCTCCTGGTGTCCAAACAGCAGAACTGCAGGAAGTGTTTGGGTTGCGTTGCCAAACTAAACTTCAACAAAAAAAATTTTAATATAAGAACTTAAGCTGTTTATCGTGATTATTCAGAAAGTGTTCAGTCTGTAAGCTCCTCTTGGTCTGCTGTTTCATTGTCTTGAAGATGTTCACTCATTTTCTGAGTTATAAAATAGGACAAAAAAACTGACACAGCTAGAAAAGAGAAAACTGCATTTTGTGCAGTTCTGTTTCCTAATACAGCTGTAAGAATATGTCAGAATTATTTTACAAATATCTTCTGAGAGAACATGTTTAACATTTAGAAATCAATAAACAAAGTCTGATGCGTATGTTGCATGTCATGTTTTCATACTTTTATGTTGAAAAAGAAAACATTTTTACAATAATACACTTCCAGCTGCAGGCATGTTCTGAAGAACACTTGAAATCTTGAAATGGACAACAAAAGTCTGATCCGAGTCTTGACGGGGGGGAAAGCACACACATACAGACGTGAACTCAGGTGTTTCACTGCAGCGCTGTCCTTTTGACCACTTTCCCCTCTTTGTCGATGGCAAAGTTGTAATTCTTTGGATTGTCCAGCGCCTCCTCGATTCGCTGATCCAGGTTCTCCAAGGTGACGAAGTTCTTAGCCTCCTCCTGTTAGCATTCAAGACAAATATCATTGAGATTAACTGGAGTTTAATATTTGCTTTGTTTACATTTTTTCTCCTGGCTTATTGTTTATTTTACTGACTATAACTGAGGCTTGTGTGTGTGTGTGTGTGTGTGTGTGTGTGTGAGGTGTTTTTACCTGCAGCTTCAAGATCTCTTGCTCTTTTTTCCTGATGAACTCCTGTTGCTCCTGTTCCCGCTGAATGATGGCTTCCATTTTCTTCCTCTCAGTTTCCTCCTCTTCCTGTTGGATCCTTAATACTCTAACATGAGAGGATTGAACCGAGTTGTTTAATTGAAACGGACAACATCCTGATCTTGAATCGTTTCTTTTCGGTCTTCCCTACCTGGCCTTCAGTATCCGCAGGTTCTCCTGATCATTCCAGTCCATCAGGGCTCGATGCTCCTCCTCTTCCTGCCTGGCCCTCAGTTCAGCCTGGGAGCCCATCCCCTCCTCATACTTTTTGCGCAGCACTTCCTCCTTGAACTCCATCCTGACAACAGGATGAAGTGTCAATCCATGTCAGCATCATGTACTTTTTAGGTCAATTTTTTTTTTTCTTTTTTAAATC